>JAKOGI010001286.1:247500-260000 GCA_029747015.1 Carnegiea gigantea
TAACTGCTTCTAGCTCTCTCTCTACCAACCTTTGAGTTCGTTTGCTCACTGCATTACGGGGCTCGAGGAGCAAATCGTACTTTAGTGTCAAAGATGAGCTTAGAGTTAAGGCTTTTCCAATCATTCGAATTTAAATCATATGTTCTTTAAACTTTCGATTAAAATTGGCAAGGCACGTAAGCGAAACAACTTTGATTGAGCTAACACTTAACACATTCATGAGAATACAAGTTATTTGGCTTATACTCTTAGCAATTCATTCATTCACTCGGTTGATGAGCTCACTCAAGCCGCACCTAACTAGGTAAATGTGCTAGCATTCACATAAAACTCACATTTTCACACCAAAGCAAGCCTATATCACATTATTGTGGACGCATTCCCAAGCAACTATATGAGATGCAAGACTTAGGTCACGGCCTATGGTCACAGGACCTTGCTCTGATGCCATCAATGTAACAACCCCAGCCCTTAGGGCCAGGAGCGTTACGTTTGCTTACTTCCTACTTAACTTTAGGGGCGAAACGAATAAAGTTTTCCCTAAAAACTGACTGTTTTCAGGCTAAAAGCCTTACAATAAACCCCTGAAATCAACAGAAGCATAAAGAATTCTAAAATAAGCTTAATGCCTACACACCGGAAATTATAACTCAATGAGCAACCCACTCGTAGTACATCAAACAACATAGTTCATTAATAAAGGAGAACTGGATGATACAACTCAACGATTCACACCACCGAAGTATTGGGGCTTACACTTCAAAATGTAGAAAACTTCAATTAAAAAGACGACTGACAATTTAGATGGTTGGCTCACATGGCCATATAGAGCGATTCCTAAGCCCAATGCACTACATGAACTAGAATACTTGTTTACAAACATTTACAATTTTAAGAATACATTACATGACTTCATTAAACATGTAAGACCCCCTTTCAAATGGGCACACATAACACCTTGCAAGCAAGGATAAAATCCATCTTGGCATAAGTGACTTGGCTTCTACTAGTCATAATGCAAACCTACGGAAAAAGAGGAAAGAGTAATACGATGAGCAACCACACGCTCAGTGAGTATTCCCCGGCTCCTTAAAAACCAAAAGCATTGTAGGCAATAATACCCATAATAGTCACATAACACATATTCGTACTTTACTATCATATTAGAAAATCATAAATCCTTAAGGAATGATCACTATCCATAAACTTCATTTTAGCCGCTCAAACCCATTTTTAGGTTCCTAAATAACCGAACTTCTTAAATACCAATCACTCAAGTCACATAAGCAAGCAATGAGGGCTAAGCATAGAAGTTTCTTTCATACGTTGTGTGATATAACACGTGATTTATGCCTTATCTATCTAATTCACTCATACGAGATGCTTAAACACGTGAAGTAGAGATTATGCAAGGAGATTTCTTTAGCTAAACATGTACATTCAAACTCATATGCATGATGCATTACAAGGATATGGCCATGCTATACTTGAAATTTTGATTCATACTGCACTTAGAATCTTAATCACATGATATACACAAAAAAACCTTCTTTCTTTTTCTGAAAACACTTTACTTAGCCTCTTTAGGCTCATAAAAACTCTTTCCTTAGCCTCTTGAGGCTCATAAAACTCTTTTCTTAGCCTCTTTGAGGCTCATATTCTTTAAAAGAATCTCTTTCGTCTTGGTCCTAATAGGACCCTTCTAAGCTTTTCACATTTCATTCAATCTGGCCCTTTAAGGGCCCTTAGAAACTTTCCTTCTTTCTAAAATAGTTAAAATGGCAAATACCAACTGCTTTGCTTTGCTTAGTAGGAAAATACTTCTGGTATAAGATCATTACAGGGTGCTGATTGGATGAGATCTATTCTCAACCCCATAGTGAGACCTAACGCTCACGCTTAAGCTCTTACTCTAGGGATGGCTACATATAACATATCAGACGATTACTCTCATTAGGGTCTTCTAAGGTTTCCTAGTATCAGGACTTATTCCCTAGGCTAACATCATTCATATCATATTGTCCAAAGCACATTATCTTAGCCAATTTAAAGCATATGGCCATAACGGCTAATAAGTTTACTGCTTCTTATAGCGAAATCTTTTTTCATACAACGCACTCTCTTTTTATTTGAATTCCTTAGGGATTCCCCTGTTCAAGCGAGTTCACTCCCAAAACTGTATTCGTGTATTTAAAATAGGCCATCGATTGCTAATAGTTATGGCTACTATTAGTTACAACCATGAAAACTTTCTTTTTCAAACACACCCTCACTCACAGGATGAAACTTAATGACATAAAGGGAAGCGGGTTTGCACGTAACACATTCAAACACTTCATAATCAACTCAGTAGAATAAGCCACACATGGCCTCGTAATCCACATGATTACGGTCAAACACAACCTAGGCTCCCTCCTCACACAACACCGACCGCAAGGAATATCAAAACTCTCATTAGTTCATCCTCAAGCCATCCAACTACCAACTCGGTTTTCAATTCCATAACCATAGTACATTATTATGAAAGTCATATAGAAATGTGTAATAGCAATGTATAACTTACTGAGCAATTAGCATCCATCCAGCAGCGCATTACGGCATTTATAAACATATACATTTTATTAACTTTAGCAGGGCACTCAACGGACTGAAATAGCTAATAAGACATGAAACTAACTTCCATTCATAACTCACATTTAGGAAATAAGCATGTCATACTCATGTCATCTTCAAAGCATAGCTAACCTACTAAACATGTCAATTTCAAAGCATAACTAATCGATTAAACATGTCATTTTCAAAGCATAACTAATCCACTAAACATATCATCTCCAAAGCATAACTAACTAACTAAACATGTCATTTTTAAACACAACTAATAAACTAAACATGTCATTTCCAAAGTATAACCAACCAACTAAACATGTCATTTTCAAAGCATAACTAATCAACCAAACATGTCATTTCCAAAGCATAACTAACCAACTACACATGCCATTTTCAAAGCATAACTAATCAACCAAATGTGCATCAATTTAAAGCATTCATAGGTCACAAAATACCGATGTACTAAGCATAAAAATCTCAAGTTCTGCCCCTATGGCAGCCCCCATTCCCAGTCCTTTTCAGTTAGGTTTTCAGCCTTAAATTATGCCAAATTACAGGGCATACATTCTATCCAACTAAAGAGGCTCTTCTGACCTAACTATACAGCATTTCAGGCATAGAATCCGCTCAATCCTGCGTGATTTTTGGACAACCTATGCACGTAGAATCTAAGCCTGAATTTAGTTGTTGAAAACAAGCATAAATAGGCATATAAAATCAGTTTAATTCTGGGCCATGTCTAGACAGCCTAAGCATGCATTCTATAAACCTGAATTCAATTAAATAGAACATGTATAATCACCCCCTTAGCCTGACTAATCTCAAAACTAGCATGCAACACAACTTGAGGGCTAAACCATTTTCGAAATTACTAATAATTTAGGAGACAAGAAACACCCACCTCGATTCCAAGTTAGAGGTTTGTTCGAGGGCTATTGGGCTCGGCTTTGAGTGCTGGAAGGACTTAATTCCCTGACCCTTGCTCACTGACGTACGAACAAACCCAATCCGTGCTTGACCCACGCAAAAACGGACCCAATTCAAAATAAACCCAGACCTAGGTTTCTGCCCCTTTCACCACTACTACTAGTGGCCGCCGGAAGAGTGGTCACAGGGTGCGACGGACGGTCATCGGTACACCAGTGTCATCATCTCCTTCTCTTTCTCTCTCTCTCTCAGTTCGCAACCTCCCTCTTCCTCAATCCCCCTATCTCTCTGTCTGTCGTGGTGGTCGTCTCGGCTGGTGGAGGAGACGCTAACGTGCGCACCGAGCTAGCACTGCCGCCGCCACCACCCCTTGTCTTTGTCTCTCTCCTCCTCCTTCTCTCTGGTTGTTGCCGGGGAGGCGTATCGGGACGAGCCTGAAGAAGACCCCCCTCTTTCGTTTTTTTGGTAGAAAAATGAGGGGCTTCGGCCCGCTTTTCAATATATTTTTTTTTTTGGTCTCAAGCTTGTTTAAGTTACACCGCTAGCCTAATTCGTAGCTAGCGCTCTGAACCCAATTCGATAATACGATCTTTCATCGATTATTCGATCCTAGATATGTAAAGGTTGGACTTAACAAACATCAAACTATATCTAAGGTTCACAACCTAATCGCATTCGTGTTCGTAATCGATTTAGTACTCATTAATAATCTATATTAACGCATACTAAAAATCATCAAAAGATTTTCAAAACTAATAATAATAATAATATTAATAGCAACGAAAACATTCTTTTCAATAAAATTTATCGCTTCCATCAGCACATCAATAATAATTTAACTCGTACAGTTACTAAAAATACGATTTTATAACGTACAAAGGAATACACTCAACTTGAAGAAAAATAAAGAACGCGGGCGTTATATATATACATATATATATATATATATATATATATATATGTATGTATGTATATTTAGTATGTATGTATGTATGTATGTAGGTACATATATACGTATATATATGTATATATATACATATATATATATACGTGTATATATATATATGTGTGTGTGTGTGTGTGTGTGTATATATGTATATATGTGTGTGTGTATTTATATAATATATATATATATATACATATATGTATATATATATATATTTGTGTGTGTATATGTATATGTGTGCATTACAATATAGTTAACAAAAAAAAAATAACAAATACAAAAAGGGGCATCTTTTTTGTTTTTATGTTTTTTTATTTGGTTTACACTAAACCGGAAAGTAAAAGAAAAAAAATGAAAAACAAACATGAAAAAGATAAATAAATAGAAAACCTAACAAACTCTTAAATTAGAGATATATGCATGAAACATTCCGCAAGATAGGATTAAATATGCATAAATATTTTTATCAACTTTTTTCTGACCTACAATGACGCGTAAAATCAAATTGGAAAATGCAGAAAATTAAAGAAATGCGTAGAAAATTGAACAAAAACTTGCAGAAAATTCTGGAAAGTCCAGAAAATGGCACAAAAAATTTTCTTAATGTCCAAAAATCATAGAGACCTATTAAAATTATTATGAAGGCAAAATAAGCATAAAATTAACATCAAAAAATTGAAATAGAAAATCTAAAAATTAAAAAACTACATAGAAACTGCGCAGGTCAGGTTCCTAATTGACTGATTTCACTTCACTGTTCACAATAGCTATGCCCAATTTTGATTTGATTTTTTTGTTGAATGAAAAATTAACTATAAAATAACAAAAACAAAAACGAAAGAAAATCAAAATGTAAATTTTAAATACAAAATACGTATACAACCGGAGTACTTGCTTTAGACAAATAAAAACTAAATAAACACTAAAACAAAATCAAAATAAAAAACGAGCAAGAAAATTCACTCGACTGCGGTCGTCATCCCCAGCAACGGTATCAAAAACTTGTTGTGATTTTTACAAAGAATAAGTTTAACAACAAGCATACGACTTTCATCGTAATATTTGAGGACTGGTTCACAAAGATGGGCATGAAATTAAATTACTAACTACTACCCCGCATAAAGATGTTACACTAAAATTAACAAAATTATCAACTAGCCGTTCTAGTTACACAAAAGTACTAACAAGTGTTACTGATTTAATCAAAATCCACCAAACCATATTCTTGTTTTTGCAGCAAAGCTAGAACCAAGAGGTTGCAGAGTGTTACATGTTTCAATTGGTGAAAAGCTCCGTATTCTCAAAAAGGACATTGAGTCACTCCATAGAACAGCATATGGGTTGTCCATGGTAAAGTTGAAACTTTAAGAACCCGGCTTCTAAAGATTGAAGCCGATCTACACAAAGGCCCCTTGAATGCTAATCTGCAGGCAACAGAAAGACAGGAGGAGGATGAATATACACATCATCTGGAAGCATCACTCTTATTACAAAAGCCAAAAACTTGAGTTCAATTGGATTAATATGGGGGATCAATGCAACAACTTCTTTGCCTATCTCAAACAAAGCAGATAGCAGGTAACAATCTATGAAATCATGGATTCTATGAGGAATTCTATTCAGGAGAAGTAAGTATTAGCTGATCATCTGGTTCATTTTTATCAGGGCATGCTAGGCAATCATCATTTGACTAACCATAAGGCCAAAGATGACATTTTTTTAAAAAAATTTTGGGCAGAAACTCACTGCTAAATAGTAAATCTCCCTCACCAAGGTTGTAACTGGAAGGAAGTCAATGATTCTATGTTTAGCACCTCTAACCAATAAATCACCAGGCCTTGATGGTGCTCTTGTGGGCTTTTCAAGAAAAACTAGGATATGGCTATTGATCTTGTCACTCAAGTAGTATTAGAGTTTTTTTCTATGCCTAAATATACAGGGGACTTCAGGCCTATAGCCTGCTGTAACACAATATATTAATGCATCTCAAAAGTCATATGCAAATGGTGCTACCTAGTATCATTGATATGAGTCAGAGTGCTTTTGTGTCAGAAAGAGAATTGGTGCATAGTGTCATGGTTTTCCAAGATCTCCTTTGTGGGTGCACTAGGAAAAACATTAGTTCTATATGCTTCATGAAAATAGACCTCAGAAAGGCCTACAATTCAGGCCATTGGGAATTTGTTAATAAAGTTCTAAAGGGTTGCTGTGTCATGGTCTGATGAAGCATTGGATCATGGCATGCATAACGAATCCAACCTGTTCAATACATATGAATGGTGGCCTATAAGGCTTCTTGAAAGGAGGGAGGGGATTGAGACAAGGGGACCCTATGTCCCCCCTTCTTTTTATGATTTTCATGGAGTATTTATCTTGGCTACTTAAGCAAGTTACTACTGTAAAGGGGCTTTAATTTCATCCAGAGTGTAGTAAAACATTAAAGCTTTGTCAAATGGTATTTGCAGATGA
Source organism: Carnegiea gigantea (assembly GCA_029747015.1). Lineage (NCBI taxonomy): Eukaryota > Viridiplantae > Streptophyta > Magnoliopsida > Caryophyllales > Cactaceae > Carnegiea > Carnegiea gigantea. The sequence continues at coordinate 254,450 of JAKOGI010001286.1, forward strand.
CCTCATGCTATTTAGCAAAGAAGGTGTAAGTGCTACACAATGCCTTCTCAATGCTTTCAAAAGGATATTTCTGCAATCTGTGGCTTTATTTCAACAATGCGAACTCTCATATTTATTTTGAAGGAACTCAAGATGATGTTACAAGTGCAATATTGCATAATTTTGGGTTCTTGGAAGGGAGTTTACCCATAACTCCTTCCATATTAAATGCAGGTGACAGTCAAGTTCTTGTAGACAAGCTTGTGTCTAAAATTAGGGTATGGTACAATAGGAATCTCCTATATGTTACTAGGCTTATGCTGATTAACTCAGTTATCTCAGGGTTACCCACTTTTTAGGATTCCATTTTTGTCCTTCCCCAGGCGATGATAACTTGGGTGGATCAAATTTGTAAATATTTCCTATGCTCAGCAAATGACAAAGGAGGCAAGCATGTTCATGTGGCTTGGGATAAAGTACGTAACCCAAAAAATCAAGAGGCATAGGGGTTAGAAATTTGAAAAATTAGAACAAAATGCTTATTGCAATGCACCTTTGGACTGTGTGCCAAGAGAGACAAAACCTATGGGTGAAGTGGGTCCATGAACACCACTTAAGGGGAGCAAGCTTGTGGGAGTAACTAGATAAACCAGAGGTTTGCTGGTATTGGAGGACAATATGCAAAATCAAAAAGACCTTCCATGATTAGTTCAACTCTATGACAGAATATAGAACTAAAGCACCATATAAAATGGGTCTATGGTAAACTACAAAAACAGAGGTGGAGCAAAGTTGTTTGACATTGAAGCATTCTCCCAAAACACCAGATGAACTTCTGGATCCTTGCTCAGGATACACTTCCAGTGAGGAGCAGCCTTGCACGGTTTATGCCTAATATTGAACAAACATGTGGAAAATGCAATGATGAAATTGAAACACAACAGCACTTGTCTTTTTGATGGCCCTTATGCAACTGAGATAAGGAGGAGAATATTGACATGAATTCAAGTAAGAAAGAAACCATCATCCTTAGTTGACTGGCTTAGATGGCTGATTTATGCAAAATTTCCTAGGACTTATAAAACTCTATTGACTTGTGCAAGTGCAGCAATATTTTATCATATCTGATGGACAAGAAATGAGGCTACTTTTCAAGGGAAAGGTTATAGACCTAATCACAACAGCAAGTTAATAATTAAGGAAGTGACTCATAGAATACTTAGCAAAGTACAGTGAAAACAGTGAGGATTAGAAAAGGTGATATATAGATTCTTCACTTGAGCTTGACGTGGATGTAGCCCTTGCAAAGGGGAACCCAATACATGTACTCTTAGGATGTAAATGTCTACCTATCTGGGGATTTTTTTTGTTATACAATCCTTTGCCTTTAACACCCCCCCCCCAAAAAAAAAGATTCTTGTTTTTGCTAATGAATTGATTAGTGAAATTGTCATAAGATTGCATAATCTCATTATAAATTTCATTCAAAAGCAACCAACAACCAAAAACCATTAAACCAGAGGCGCCAACAATTAATTCAATGGAAAAAGAAAGGTGGCATAACGTCTAAATCAAATAGCAGATAAACAAAGGTGATTACATTTAGGCTCCATTTGGACCCCGAAAAATTTGATGGAAAGAAAAAAATTTGGAAAAGTAACTTTTTTTCTTGTGTTTGGTTTAGAGAAAATCACTAAGAAAAAAAATACGAAGGAAAATTAGGTGAAAACTTGTTAGAAACAAGTAATAAAATTTTCCTACTAAAATTGTGAGGAAAGTCTAGGGAAAATTCTCAACTTCCTCTAACCTCGTTCAGCTTAGATGATATCAATATAATTCAAATAATTCATCAATATTCAAATTTCTCATCCAAATTCCAGTATTTTTTTCCTCAATCCAAATAAGAGGAAAAAAAAAAACTCACTTTCTCCCGACTTTTTTTTTTCCCCTTCAACTTTTCTTTCCATCAAATTTTTTTGAACCAAACGGAGCCTTGCTGTCAAATCCTTGCATAATCTGTGAGCAAGAAAGCTAAATGAGCTTCATGGTTCCACGCAGTTACCCAAGACCAAGATTTGTCAATATCCAGTATTTTGAAGTAGTGTCCACGAATCAGGAGGCGAAACAGAAGTGAATCAACAATTGAACGGGAGACCTGAAAGTCAAACAAAGCACACCAATTTGAACCAAATTTGGATATTCCAATCCAGATTAGAAAATCTAACTCGAATTCAACTAACCAAAGTTCAATAACATAAATTTGTAAAACTAAAAGCTAGATATAAAACTAAAATAAAAGGAAAACGAAAACAAAATTGAAATGTAAAATAAAACTAAACTCTACCCTACTCTATTAGCTCCCCCTACAACGGCCTTACTGCTCGGATTTATAGACAGACCAGTCACACCTTTCTCTTCATTCTATTTTATCAAAGGCAAATTGAAGTCACTTGTAATTGCCAAACCTTCACTGCCTAAATTGATTGCTTGCAACTGACGAGAGGGAGAGTTAATGATAGTGATGATAATGATAAGAAGCGGGAACAATTAGATTTGAGATTATGGGAAAGGTGATGGATATAGACGAAGATGAAATATGAAGGAGATGGACAAATGAAGAAGTAAGGGAGAAGCCGAGTTCGTGACTAAAAGTAGCTCTTAATTATTAAATTTTTTCCAAACTAGCATCGAATTATACTTTCTCCACCCCCCCCAAAAAAATAGCATTAAGTTATTAATTTCTTTTCCAAAGCAACCCTTGGTGAATGTAACCTAACACAGCAGGTAATTTTAACTTTTACTTTAATAATAATAAATGACAACAACAACCACAATAAGAATGATAAAAATAAAAATAATAATATAATCATAAGAATAATAATAATAACAACAGTAAAAGGTAAATAAGCAACCCACTCATACTCGCCTCACCCATCACTGCTTCCGCCACCACCACTTCCAGTGTGCTGCCGCTGCCACGGACCGCTGGTGGATCAGTCAACGACAACCCACTTCACTGCCGCCACTTAGCGAAGCCCCGCTCTCTACCCAAACCCCCCCCTACTCCCTCCTTCCCTCTTTCTTCATTCCTTCCCCATCTCTAGAGCCACCTATCACTCTTGCCACCTCCATCAGCAAGCCAACCCAAGAACCCCCCAATAGAATCTAGCAGCAAAATCCGACGGTCGATAAACTCTTGTTTAACTCCTCCATTTCTTCTTCTCCACATTCAAAAATTTCCTCAATTCTATTTCAAACCCTAGAAAAATTTGAGAGCCATTTGCTTATGTAATGAGGTATTGAAGTGGGAAAGAAGAAATTGATCAAGAGGACATTAACGGGTTTACAAAGAGGGAGAGGATAGAGAAAGAGTTTGAACTAGGGAGTTTCAATGGTGGATGTCGTGGTCTTTGCTGGGCAGTTAGTGGGTGGTAGCTATAGTGGTGGGCTATGAGCTTCGGGAGTGGAAAAGAAGGGAGCTGTTATGTGGGCAGCGGCGCCAGCTGACCTATCAATTGGGGGTGGTGGCTCACACTAGTATTGGTTTTTTTTAATAATAATAATAATTATTATTATTATTATTATTAAAGTAAATATTAAAAATTATCCGTTATTTCAAGTTATCAGGTCACTAAGTGTTATTCTGAAAAAATATTGATGATTTATTATGGAAAAAAAATAACTCAATGCTATTTTAGAAAAAACTGATAACTGAGTGCTAGTTTTATGATTTTTTATATTCAAGAGGTGGAAAGAAGAGGAAAGAGAAAGAAGTGAAAATACAAAGGGGGTGGAAATTCATGTGTTACTCTAGTGGGGAAAAAACAAAAAGAAAAGCAAGGAGGAGCTGATCATGTATGTGGCACAGGGGAAGGAAAGGAATCCAACCTTTTTTCCTATTACGTTTTTTTTCCTTTCCTCCAATTTGAACTATTTATTCGCATTTTTTGAAATTTTTCTACTCCTAGAAAACAAATAAAATTCATACTAAAGACCCAAATTTAATATTTATTCCAAGCAAATTTTAGACATGAAAAGATATTAAAATGTAAGAATTTCGATTTGAACAATACTCTCACACCAAAATTTTGCTCATCCTCTAGTAAAATGAAACTAAAAATCCTAGGGGAAAAAAAAACAAACAAAGAAAAATCCTAATTCACTTTCGTAGGACTTACAACTACACTTAGCATGTGCAACAAGCTCTTGAAACGCCTAGGTTACCACTAGTGTGTGGATGAATATGATCTCATGAGGGTTTATAGATATTATACCGTCAAAATCTTTGGAAAAAAAGAAGCAAATAGAAAACATAAAATATTTTTGGGTTTTCAAAAATTACATGTACAATACTGGGAAGAGATATATGCATATTTCAATCAACCACATCAGTCTTGAAACCAAAGTATTAGATTAAATATAAATACAATGTACACGCCAAGAAATTCTTAGTCCCCACTAATGGCATCTATGCACCATCTTTTACTCCATTTAGGAAATATAAACAAGTCTGACTGGTAGAATGCCACTTTAGTGACAAATGAAACATTCTCGCTCATGTGTTCAATATATAATAACGTTAACATAATTCATATTCCAATCATATAACCTATCACAGGCTTGCTAGGATTCTTAATTCTTCACCACTCAACTACGAATTCAACAAGATACTCAAGAGGACTTTACATGGCTGAAATGGCGCTAAAGTAAGGGTAAGAAAGAAGCAATCGATTTAGAAAATGAAGAGCTAAAAGCCTAATAACTGATCAAACACTTCCACCAACTATACCATACACTATCAACCACTAATGGAAAAATAAGTGCGCCCCAGAAAAATTGAGCCATTGGAAGTGGGTAGAAATAATCAAAACCAAGTTTATACAACAAACATGGCAAACGCTGACATTCACAACGTTTTGTTTCCTCTTTTTGAGATTTGTTTTCCACTTTTTAGTTTTTTTTGAAACCTTATTCATTTTATTTTTTATTTTTCTATTTTTATTTTGAAATAAGCAAATGAAGGCTATGGAAGAACATGACACAACTTGATTTCCAAGCGATCACAATAAAAACAACCCACACACCACAATGGGGAAAATCTCAAAAGCAAGTTAACACATCTCCTTACCACACTAAAAGAGCCAAAAATAACTACCAACTACATCATCACCAAAAGGCTACCCATCAAATAATGAAGTGTTGCTCCACTTGACCTGGCTTAGGTAATAGGAAATGTGTTTTAGCCAAGGCTAAAATGAAGATGCATAACCAATGAAGGCGATCACAGCTAAAAGAGTAGGAAAGGTAAAACATTTAAATTAGTGTGACAATTTGGCTTCTGTGGCTCACAAAACAGAAATGAATACCTCAATCATATTACCATAATGCACATGCAAAATATGATTTTGAAGAGAATCAAAGCAAGCTCAAAAGATACAATCATGAAAGAGACACACATTGAAGAAAATGTGGGACTAAAATCATGAATTATTCTTTAAGCCTCAAAATCTCACAGGTTATTTACCAATATCAAGATAGCTTCCTTCAATCGAAGATAAGATGAGATAAACAA
>JAKOGI010001286.1:265000-266896 GCA_029747015.1 Carnegiea gigantea
ATGCTGCTTTCAAACATTAATTAACTAACTTAGTAAGCATCAATTCAGGACATGCTTAGGTTGATTCAGAAGCAAGTTTTAAATGTGACTTAGCTAGCTTAGCAAGTATCGGTTCAAGCATGGCTTGACTAATTTAACATTCATCGATTTGAAGCACGTATAAGTCGTTTCGAAGCTTACTTTTAGACATAATTAAATGAACTTATTAGGCGACGAATCAAAGTGTACATAGGTTATTTTAAGGGTCACTTGTTTAACATAAACGAACTAACTTAGCGAGTTTCAACTCAAGGCTTATTTAGGTCGTTTCTAAGGTTAACTTTAATCAGGAGTTAACCAATTCAGCATACATTAGCTTAGGGCATCATTTAAAAACATTCTTTAATTATTTCCGGAACTAATTTCAAGCATGAACTTAACTAAACTAACACATATCGATTCAAAGCATTGTTAGGTTATTTCGAAGTTACTTTCAGGCATGAACTAACTAAATCTAACCTACATCGATTTAGGGCGTTCTTATGTCATTTCGAAGTTGTTTTCAAGCATGAATTAGTTAGCTTAATGGCATTGATTCGAAGCCATTTTCAACTATTAATCAACTAAACTAACATATATCGATTCAAAGCATTATTAGGTCATTTCAAGGCTCTTTTTCAAGCATGAATTGACTATATTAACATGCATCGATTCACGGTATTCATATATACTTTGAGGCTACTTTCAGGCAGCATATTCTGACATATGATCAGTTTAATTCTAAACACCTTTAGGGCAGCCTAAACATGCGTAATCTAAGCTGGATTCAATCGAAATAAAGCATGCATAATCAGTCATCATATTCTCAATTAATCTAACTAATTCTAAACTGACAGGCATCACAACTTAAGAGCTACAACGTTTTTGAAATTACTAATACATAGGAGGCGAGAAACGCCCACCTGGACTTCAAGCTAGAGGACCCAACTACTAGGCCAATTGGGCAAGGTTGAAGTCGAACTTCAAGCCCTCTAATTCGCTACCTAACACAGACCCCGAATCAGTCCACCCAAGCCTGATTCTTCTACTGTTCATGCTGTTCCAAGTGGTCGCTGGAATCAAGCTCAACCACCGTCGGTTCATTGGCCTTGGTCGCGCCAGTCGCCGGCAGCAGATTGCTCGACCCCTCCTTCCCTCTCTTTCGCTCGATCTGTCTCTCTCTCTGGTCATTTGTGGGTCCCCGTTGCGGTGGCAGCGGCTAGAGATGGTGGCTAGGTGCGATGGTGGTTGACTAGGTGCCGGCGCCGCGGCGGCGTACCGGTGGCCCCGCTTCTCTCTCTCTCGCTCTCTCTCTCTCTCTCTCTCTTCTTCTCTGCTAGTGGTGTGGGTCGCCGAGGAGGGTCAAATACCAGCTGAAACACCCCCTTTGCATGCAGTTTTTGGCTGAAGATAGGGGGCTTCGGCCCCCTCTTAGTGCTTTTTCTTTTTTTTTTCTTTTGTGCTAAATTGCTACAACAACTCAATTCCTAATCCCAAATTTGTTAATGCTCAGTCTAGGTTTGGGTTGAAACGTTCCAAAACTGACGTCCTAACTAAACTCGAAAAATAACTAAATAACTCAAACAACGATTTCAAAGGTATGAGTTCGCATCAACCCAAGCATCTTCTAAATAATTAACGATCACATTAATAATGTAAGCGATAACAATAATAATATAAATAGCGATAAAATATTCCTTTTAATAAAATTATCACTCACATAGGCACATAGATGATAATTTGACTTATATAGTTAATAAAACACGAATTTTATAACATAGAAGGCAAGACAGTCAGGTTAACTTAAAATAAAGAAGGCGGGTACTACAACATATATATATATATGTATATCTATATATATATATATATGTATATATA
>JAKOGI010001287.1:0-7500 GCA_029747015.1 Carnegiea gigantea
TATATATGTATATATATGTATATCCTGACACTCAGTTGTGGGTGGACAGTCCCATGTTGTCAGCTCAGATGTCGCATGTCCCAGCTTTGCCATGTCGTCGGCTGCCATATTCGCCTCACGAAAGATGTGTGAAATGGTTACATGATCCATAAGAATAAGGTAGCTAGAGATATCATGTGGGAGCATTTGAATTTTCCATGGCGTGCATGAGGTCCCTTGTAGTGCCTTGATAACGGGAGCATTGTCCCCTTCGATGAAAAGATTTTTGGTGCCTAGTTTTGCTGCTTTGTGTGGCCCATCCCGTAAAGCTCATGCCTCGGCCACCAAGATAGTTGAATCTCCATAGGAAGGAGCTCCCTCCTTGATGAGCATGCCGTCCCAATCTCTGATGAAGAAACGACCTGCTGCAGAAGAATGACGGTGGGATCCGCCAAAATTAAGTTTGACAAATCCCCAAGGGGGGGCATTCCACCTCACAATAAAATTAGAGGTGGAATGTGATGAAGAAACCCCCGAAGAAGTGAAACCCTCCGATATGCAAGTTTGGATTTGCCATTCTGCGAAGCCTTTTTTTGCAGCTATAAGAATGCAGACCGGAGATGCCATTTCCCCTTGGAAAACTAAGGCATTCTGACCTTTCCAGGTGCACCATAGCAGTAAAGCCACTTTTAAGATGTCTTTAGGGTTCCTGCATTGTCGATAAATTGTGAATAGTCGGTGGTTTGAGGATTGACCATCTTGTGGAGGCAGGGGATGTACCCAGCCATGTTGATGGGCAAGGGACCACACACGTCTAATTACAGAGCATTCCCAAAACAAGTGATCATTGGTTTCAATATCGTCCCCGCATATAGGGCACGCTGGATCAATGTTCATGCCCCTTTAAAAAAGAGTTCCTCGTGTAGGTAATGCATTATGTAGCTTTTGCCATAAAAAAATTTTGATTTTGGGCGTGACATCAAGTTTTCAAATCCAATTATACATCCATTTAGGATCGTTAGCGTGGAAGGTGTTATGGGCCATCCATGTAGCTGTCTTCGTACTGAATGCACCAGAACCCGTGGGACCCCAACAAAAAGAATCTGCAACCGTAGAAAGTGGTAGAGGTACGCCAATAATTTTTTGCACAATATTTTCTTGCATTACTAAGGAGCGAATAGTTTTGACATCCCAGCGGTGTTTGCTTGTGATTACTTCACATACTTTGAGGTTGGGAGATGCAAATGTGGAGTGTTTAATATCCAGCATATTCACAAGATTTATGTTATCTAACCAGTTGTCCCACCAGAAGCTAATATTAGTACCGTTACCCACTTTCCACCTTATTCCTTGTCTGATAAGTCCCCTGCAACGCAAGATGCTTCACCAAACTAGGGAGTTTGTACTTTTCTGTTTACACCCCAGGAAGGTGGTGGATCGTAAGTATTTCTGCTTAATGACCTCAGTCCATAGTCCATAGGTATCCGCAAGTAATTTCCAAGCTAGCTTTGTTTGAAAGGTAAGATTGACCGCCTCAGTTTTCCTTAACCCCAACCCCCCAAAGATCTTAGGTCAGCATATTTTGTCCCAAGCAATCATTGTGAGCCCGTGTTTCTTATTGGATTTTTTCCAGAAGAAGTTTTTGCTAACACGGTCTAACATTGTGGTCGTCTTCTTTGGTAATTCAAAAGCATTGCATCGTATGAGTTGGTAGGGATTCTAGATTGGCCTAAATTAATACTGTTATTCTAGCTTTGGATAGTGTATTCACTTTCCAGGATTCCATCCTGGCTGTGGCTTTTCCTAGAACTTTAGAAAAGATCGAAGCTTTGGGTTTGCCTTGAAAGATAGGGCAACCGAGATATTTGCCTAGGGAATCACTATGTGGGATATTGAAAACTGATGCAATTGTCTATTTATGAGCATGAGACGCATTTTTGGAAACAACAATTGAAGACTTATGGAAGTTGATAACTTGACCCGAGAGATTACAGAATTGATCAATAACTGATTTTAATTTGGTGCAGGAGGAAGAGGTCGCTTTGCAAAATAAAAGACTATCATCCGCAAAGAAGAGGCATGGAATGATGGGGGAGTGAGCTGAGAGTCGGAACCCTACACCCGATTTAGGAGTATTGATTAAATTATACAACGCAACACAAAAGGCATTCTTGTAGAGTATGAATAAGTAAGGTGATAGGGGGTCTCCTTGTTTAATCCCCCGGGATGACTTAAAGAGGCCATGACAGGTATTATTGATTAAAAGCGAGTATGAGACTGTTGTGACACATTCCTTGACCCATGCAATCCATTGCTGATGGAACCCTATTTGGGTGAGGCATGCAAGAAGAAAATCACATTCCAGTTTATCATAAGCCTTTTCCATATCCAGTTTGATGGCTGCCCAGGCCGTTTTTCCTTTAGTCGTTTTGAACTTATGCATGATTTCGTGAGTAAGGAGAATGTTATCATGGATTGATCATCCTGGAATGAAAGCGCATTGAAATGGAGAAATGGTTTTTGCTAATAAAGGTCACAGCCAGTTGACAAGAATTTTAGCTATAGTTTTATAAATAGTAGAGCACAAACTGATTGGTCGAAAGTGGGAAGTCAACTGTGGTTGGGTAGTTTTGGGCATTAAGATAATGAAAGTGTGGTTAATTTCTTTTAGTAATTTGCCATAAGAGAAGAAGTCCTTGGTACAATGGATGAATTCATCACCAACCAGTGGCCAATAATTCTGAAAGAAACCCGCCCCAAAACCATTCGGTCCTGGCGTTTTGTTTGGGTTAATGTCAAACACTGCGGTCTTAATTTCTTCCGCGGACGGAGAAGCCGTTAGCATGTCATTTTCTTCGTCGGTGATTAGCTTTGGGAACCGCAGATGAGGATAAAAGTGCGGGGTGTGGTCTGGGCTGATTTAAATCTAATTATAAAGTCAAACAGGAATTTTTGTTTGATATCCTGTGGGTCTTCTAGCCAGATGCCCACCTCGTCTTTTAATCGAGTGATGTCTTGTCTTTTTCGTTACCGATTAGCCTGCCGTTGAAAATCATTAGAATTCCAATCACCATTGACCAACCAGTCTTTCCTTTCAAATTGCCCCTAAAACTTCTTATTAAAAAGTAACATTTTTTCTCTCTGTTTAATGAGTCGATTGAGCTAGTCATTAAGCTGGCGATTCATAGGATCATCTATAAGTTTGCCCTTTACATAGTTAATTTTCTCAAGGTTGCGGCGCAGTTTATCTTGAAAGTTGCCAAAAGTGGATTTAGCCCAAGGTTTGACTGCATTTTTAAGGCCTTTCAATTTTTGTGATAACTGGAACATTTTAGTACCCTTAATAGGGGTTTTCCAAGATTTAGTAACTAAATCGTCAAGGTGAGGATATTTGGTCCAGAAGTTCTGGAAGCAAGAAGGCGCAACAATATTACACCCGTGCTGTGGTTTAGTAGAGATTATGAGAGGACAATGGTCTGAGAAGGTGAAAGGACCATGTACAGTGCCTATATTACGATATAAGGCAGCAAAGTCGTGACGGGTTATTCCTCTATCTAATTTTTCAAGTACCCATGACCCATTAATGCGTTTTTTCCATGTAAAACTTTTGCCATTAACCATGATAGATTCTGCATTAATCGTGGTTAGAAAGGAAGTGAGTCGTTCAATGCAATGCAAGGATAGGGGGGTGCCCCCTTGTTTATCAGAAAGTAGTTCTAGCTCATTGAAGTCCCCGACAAGTAGCCAAGGAATATCCACTATGTTATTTATATAAAGAAGGTGATCCCAAAAGCATTCTTTATCTTTAGACTGAGCCGATGCATAGACCCCAGAGACAAGAATATTGCTAGACTTGTGAGAGTCATGAACAAGCATATGAATAGCTCGGTTTTCCTTGGCCAGTACTGATCAATGACAATTATCGTTATTCCACAGGACCCATAAGCCACCAGCATGGTTTTGCGGAAGAGTATAGTTGAAGTGGTGAAAACCCATTTTCTGGATAATTAGCCTTGTGTTTTTCTCATTGGTCATGGTTTCTAATAGAAATAAAATATTCAGTTAGATCGTTCGTTTGAGGATTCGGACTTCCTCCAGAATCTGGAGTTTTTTAGCACCCTGTACGTTCCAGCTTATGATTTTCATGTTTCGATACAAATATAGACCATCAGCAATCGTGCCCTCCCAAGACTAACCAATGAATTCCAATAATCATTACAGCCAGTTTTGCATAAAATTGGTACATCAAAGCAAAATAGTAATACCATACAACATGACTCAGTGCAAGATAAGCTAAATAAACGCAGCCCGCCCTCTATCCGTTCTACATAGGATAGGAGCATTACGTCCAAGGGTAAGAAGGCTTTAGCATCCAGGAACCATGGTTGCAAGAGACCATGAAGCTGCGAGCCATTGTAGGTGCAGAAGGGTGGCCAATGTATGCAGTGAAGTAATTAGATACCCAATTGCATAGGGGAGCCTGGAAGGGCATGCCACGAAGACCAACCGAGGTTAGTCAAAACAGAAGGCAATATCTACTTGCTATAGTAGGTAATATGTTAAAGCACATGTGTCGAATTACAAGGATCAACTATTCCACTAGTGCCAATGTACGGGGAAGAGGGAAGGAATGCCAAATGTAATACCATTGATGTTTCAAAAAAAAACTACAGTGTTGTATAAGATTCAGATAATCAGTCAGTAGGAATTTAGCTGGCCAAAGTTTGGCATTTTGAATATAGGTCTCCGAGATAGATATCTCATTCACCAAGCAGGTAGATACCCAAATGGTAGTAAGTAAACAAACAAGGTTTATCTATTCCAAGCCCATGTACAAGAGTGTGAACCACCTTATGATCCATCTAGAGTTCACTACAATTTTGCGGGATAAGTAAAACTTGCCTGGTGATAGCCTTATAAGGAAAAACGAGGATGAAGAACCCCGATAACACCCACCATTTGTACAAGAACAAATTTCTAAAGCTCAGCAGCTCAAGTATAGCCAGACCACAACCAGATCCATAAAAACCACATCAACAGGAAATAAACATGAAGTGAAAAGATCCAAAAAGAAGGTCTCAGTGCATGAGCTATTGTCATAGCTAAAGCTTTCATCATAGACTAGAAGAGTACAACACAGGGGCGGCTTACAAGGGACATTAAAACTAGCCAAGTATTTGAACATAATGCCCCAATAGAAATCCCAGCAAAGCCACAAAACCTGTGTTGTATACTCATATGTCGCGGGGACTTGCCTCCTAACATTTATGAGGGAAAGGTGCTAAGTTTCCAAACTAATAAAGGGGTGGCAAGGGTTCAATCTGTAGGAGCATGGAATTCCTTGATGATGATAAGAGGGGAGAATATGAGTATAGTCATCTGTATAGGAAGCTAAACAGTAGAAGATAACCATATTATACATAGCATAAAAGTTGAAGGAAAACAAGGATTATGCTAACAGGCTAATAGATGAACGAAATGAATAGACTGTGAACAACCAAGAATGTATGAAAAACAGATAGCAATAAAATCAATGGAACAGCAACCTACAGAAGAAGCTAAGCCAGAGATATTAAAACCATTAAGTATATTACAAGCATAAGGTATACACCCATTAGTCAGAAGCATGATTGTCCCTTGAACCCAAGAAAGGAAGTGAGGATGTCTAGATTTATCAAAAGAAGCATCAGACATGAAGACCCAAATATTACAAAGATACAATCTGGACTCTATGGACTTATTCCAACTGAGATGACCACTTCTTGCACGGGACATCAAAACCATCATGAAAGAGTTAGTTTGTGGCCTTTGAGAGGCCTTCCTCTCCCTCCTCGACCCTGCGGCATTTTGAAGAGTCTGTGGATAGTTCTAGCTCTTGGATGGTATCCAAGTTAAGAAAAGTATCCCCATCTCTTCTTCATCTGGCATAAATTCCTAGGAGTCCTCATAGTCATTATCCTTTGAATCCTCCATCGGGTTATCATCCATAGCATTCAGAGGGTCAGTATTAGTAGGGTGGTCTGGGTTGAGCATTTGGATAGAGTGGGCTAGGCTTGGGATGTCAGGTTCTGGTTCATGTGTAGGGCCCTTAGAAGCTAGCTCATAGACTTGAGGTAGAAATGAAGGAGAAGAAGTGGGACTAGACAACCCTCTTTGTTGAATAGGATCAACAATAGTAACTAGAGGAGAGGGTGGAGGCTTAAGAGGAGAACTTTTTCCAACATAAGAAGATACCATAGAGCAAAATCTTTTTTTGGGAGACACTCGAATCCATTGGTCAGCAGTGGTGATTGGGGTGTTTGCAGAGGTGGAATTCGAAGCATTAACCTGAGTGGTAACTTTTGCACCTCCAAATTTTTCAACTACAATTTCTACTTTGGATTGAGTTGGCAAGTCAGGGCAAGTATCAATTTGATAAGCATCAGACCCATAAAGAGCACAAACCTCATGAAGGCCTTCATAAATAAGAGGGACTTTCATGTATTTGCCCTTAAAGGAGATGACAAAAGATTCAGAAAGAGGTTCAGTAATATCAATATTCACACACACTCTAGCAAATTTCCCTTTCAGGCGTAATAAGGTTATTTGGTCCACTTTAATAACATTTCTAACGGGCTTAAGAAGGTTGACCAATGTTTCGTGCTCCCAAAACTCCCAAGGAAGCCTAGGTACACGAACCTACTGGTCAACCCTACCAATGCAGGTGGAGTAGGGGTCAAAGAAAGGCAACCAGGGAGAGAGTACCAGATTAAGACCATTGACATGCTAGGGCCTCTCCTTCCAGACCATCTCCTTATCTTCAACATTTGCAAACTTAAAAGAGATCCAATGATTCCCCAAATCCACATAGTTCACTTGGCCCTCAGAAACCTCCAGTCAGCTCGGGTCTTGTTAATGATGGCCGATAAAAGTACATAATCCCCCTAAATCTTACCTGGTAGACATAAGGCCTTCAGTTCCTCCATGTGTTCAATTGGAGGGGAAGCAGGGGGCCCAAAACAAGGAGATTCTTGAGCACGAAGATTAGGGCTTTGGAGATTGCCTAACTGCGGGTCTGTGACATGGTCAGGTGACGAAAATGAAGGGTAAACTCCCTTTGGATTTGTGGAATGTTGAGGTTGATAAGAACTTCCTACACCAAATTTTGTAGCCTGGGCATAGGAAGGCCCCATCTTCTGTGACGGAGGGCATGGATGGTCACCTCGGCCTCCACCCATAGGATGTGAACCCGAAGGTTTGGGAAAAGCACAAAGAGGGGAATCTGAGTTGTTGCGATCATTATCACCATGTTCGGAGTGTGAGACAGACAAGGGAGAAGTGGTAGAGTTACTAGACATAAGCAGAAGCCAGAAAGATCTTTGGAAAGGAAATGGGGTAGGGTGAGGTATGAGGGTGCCGACCCCTAGCTCTATATATAGGCAACCGAGAAAGGTAGAACAACAGGGTATAAATGTCCCAAAGACTCTACAAAATCTTACCATATCCCACTTAAGACCCGCCACGGATAGAGTAAATAACATA
>JAKOGI010001287.1:12500-227500 GCA_029747015.1 Carnegiea gigantea
TTAATCAGTTAACACATAATCATAATACGCATATCTTATGACATATAAACAAAGCATAGCATATGACATATGGAAGGTGACATAAGAACATGCTCATGTCTAAGAAAAAGAAATAAACTGATGTCTTTCATATCTAATATGTTCTCCAACTTCACAAAACACACACACATATTTATGTTATAAGGTAGGCAATTAGACTAACTCAGTCGTACCTACCCCATATCAGGTGCATTTCAAGGACCTTCGTTTTCATTTAAGTCCCTAAACATGCTTTGTTGTTAGTCTATTTACTAAACAAACCATGATTGTCGCATACTAACCATGTCTTTTGGGCTACTAATTCTCACTAGAGTCCAAAGGAAAGCAAAGCCTACTAAATCAATTTAATGGTCGGCTCGTGACCGTACTTGATGCATATATAAAACATATTCCATTCAAAGTCCACATATGTACTTTAAACGCATAATATATTTCTTTAAACATGTTTATCAATCACGCATATGCTTCAAAATCAATCACAATTTCATAAACATCCTGAATGATCCTTCAAATCCAAAACTAAATCCAAATCCAAATCGAAACTCTTTTCATAACATATCCAAAGTCCAAATCAAAGTCGAAACTAATTTCATAACATATAACATATTCTTAACTTAGCTAAAACTCTTTAGTTTGGGGAAATTAACTCATGACTCCCACAAAGAAACATCATAACATAACGGTGACGAACACATCCTAGTAATTCAGCTACAGCTCATTCATATGGTACTAACCAATGGGGGACCAGCTGTGACTCATTTATATGGTAGGCACTCACGCTCTAAAGGACACGAACTACCCACAACACAAAAATATTCATATCCGAGCAAGTTTAGGTCAAACCTTTCTCACTATGGATCCACATGACTCACATAACACATGAGGCCGACATTCACATCCAGGGAATTGTTTAGAACCTCTCCTGTTAGGCGACCTGGACATAACGATAGTCACTATTATGGCCATGGCTCTAGAACGACATGTAATAGCCTCAAGCAAGACATGAACCTTTTTTCCCAAAAACATAACCTAATGAAGTCATATAACCCATAAAATCACATTTTTATTCCGCAAAGAAGCTCGATTTCACAATTTTTAACAAAATATAGTCAAAGAAAGACATAATTCCACCCAAAATAATTTTCACAAGTTTCCCATAAATCATAAGAATACATCACTGTTTCAATGCTCAAAATCATCACAAACATGACCAATATACAACTTACGTATATGAATAACCCGCAATTACACTAAATGCGACAATTTACTCAGAAATTCATAATGCAAAGACCTCAAATCCAAATTTCACAAAACTCTACGAAAAAAATATCAAATATCATGAATAATATACCATACAATTTTTATAATTTTCCAATAATCCAATCCTTTACGAAAAAGTGAAACAGTACCCGAACAAATACACTAAAATAAGGAAAGTTCAATCAAAAATCTATAAATCATAAAGCACACATCTAAAATTCATAGAACTTTACATGCAACAACTAAGTGTCATAGAGAGTATACAGTAAAATTTTTATAATTTTTCACCAAGCAAATAACTCCCAAGAATTAAAACTATGGCCAAAATTCATGCCCCAAAACATGACAGTTTCAATTGAAAATTGATAACTCACAGCGTATATATCCAAAATTTATGAAACTTCACATAAAATTGTAGAATAACATGTATATTCTACATTATAATTTTTATAATTTTTCTCCAACCCAATAGCTCACAATAATTCAAACATCGTCCAAGTTTTCTGTACTAATTAACAAAGCAGTTTCAATTAAAAACTCATAACTCACAAACCACAAATCAAAACTTCACCAAAATTTACAGGAAATTGCCCATATCATAGGTCACATATACTAAAAACTTCAGAAATTTTTACCAAGCCAATAATTCACAAAAATTCAAACAGCAAACAAAGCCGAAGAAGATCCAAATATTCTACCTACTTTCTACCATCTTGTTCTTCCGATACAAGCAATCAACTCAAAAATCCATAGTTTAACATATACATGAACGAATTCACAACATAATCACCATCTCATAACATCAAATCAATCCAAAAGATTACAATTAAACATACAACTCATAAGGGTGGATTTCTACCAATTGAAGTTAGTTTTCTAGTATGTCAAACCCTAAAAATATCAAATTCATAATTTCAACCTTCAATTGAATCCTCAAATTTAAGTATAAATCATTCAAATAATCTTCCCCTATTCAATCTTAGGTTGAAGAAAGTAAGAATTACTCAGCTTTATTGGCAATCAAAATCAAACCCCAAATTTTGTTTTGCTTCTTCTTCATTCTTCGCCTCTTCTTCTTCTTCTTCTTCAATTCTCTCCTCCTCTACCTCTCTTTACGTGGTTGTGTGATGTGGGTGGGGGAAAGATAAAGAGTAGAAGAGTAGAGAAGCCCCTCCCCCTCTTCACGTGATAAAAAAATATCCCTCACTTTTCATTTTTTTTCTTTTTCCTTCTTCTGTTTGGGCCATTTTTTCTATCTCCCTTTTCCTCTCTTTGATTTTGATACAAATACTATTAATAAGGAATGCATCTATTTATTCTCCAAACATAATAATACTAACACTAACCCAAGCACATAGATACACACATATTAAACATAGATAACTCAAAATATGCACATAAAATATAAATTACCACACAAGTCAAAATTAGCAATGAAATTTTAAGGTATTATAACCCAAATGCTTCATATGTCATCCATATAGTGCATGGCAAGACTGGAACATTTTGGTTGCTTTCCTAAGCCATGTGCACCGAAAAGTGTGCCACGATTGAGTGGATCAATGCATGCTCAGTAGAGTTGGGTGGACACACGAAGTTAACCAGTTGATCTCCCAAGGGGTAATAGCAGGATTTGCCTAAAGGTGTCATTATCCTGATTAGGGCAGCACCTTTTAATGCAGGATGCCTAATGCAAGTGTAATTAAAATGAATTCCCATATTGAATTTTAAATCTCACCCATTCAAACAAAATCTCTCCAGTGGAATCACCACTATAAGGATCCACCTCCCCGAGGGTATGATCCCCTATGAATGCTTCAACTTCTGTTTTGTTAGGTATTTTTAATTTATTTTTCAGAAAAAGGTGATTGATAAATTTTTCTTTCTTCTGAAAACCAGAGTTAGCAGATTTACAGGAATGGACCAAGAAACTAGATCCCAATGCTGATCCATGGCAGTGATTGTTGCCTACTCAAGGAACAGGGTAGCTTACCTCACCTAGGAACCTGGTTAGGTTCCTAGTCCAGACAGCTTCATTTTCTTAAATCAAAATTGTTCTGTCGAAAATACAATAAAAAAGAATGAAAAATAAAAAGAACGAAAAGACAAAATAATTATGTAATTAGTTAAGTCCCCACTGAGTTTTAGGAAAATTTACAAACCTTGTCAATTTTAGAAGCATATCATATTGATAAGGATAACGAAGGGACAAATTAATTTTGCTTCAAAAACATTTTCGAAAGGCCCCGAAGTAGTCCGTAATACGGGGACCATCTTCACTCCTTAGCTTTGACTTCAGGATCTAGATTAGTATAAATCATATTAAATCATGCACAAAGATATAATTTTTAGTCCAATGCAAACAAATTAAATAAATTACAGCCAGTAGGGACTACTTGAATATTACATCTTTGGCAATTGTGAAATCAAACCAATAATAAAAAGAGATCAAGTGGAGAGGCAGGAGAAAAAGAGAATGTTGCCCATAATCCACCTAATTTACTTAGGAATCAAGTAGAATTACCTCTTTTGATGAGTGACCCAAGTCTCTCTCTCAATCCTCTTAATGCATAAAGTGTTTCTACTCAAATTTTGACCTGGTCTCTACCTCCCTAATTTCTAGTAATCTTTCACCCGAAATCTCTCATGATTTTTACATACTCTCACTAACGGAGATTTGGTGGTAGCTTGATGCTAATTGATGCCTCTAGTTGATGGAAAGTTTTTGATTCCTCGCTAATGGCTTTTTTCCCCCCTTATTCCTCTAACTCAAGCGGGTAGCCCTCTTTTTATAGTGGTTGAAGGAATGGTCTGAATCGGTTTAGAGAAAAGAGACCTAATCGTATTCCCATTAAGGTTAATCTAACACGTGAGTTAATCCGGGTATGATTCTAATTAATGAGACATACTTTAGACATTAAAAAGGATTCGAAGAAAGGGAAAATTAAGGAGCCTGGCTGGTTCCCTGATGAGCAACCCAACCTAGTTTTGGCTGGTTCAGGCTAGAACCTGGCTAGGTTTTCTGAGCCAGGTTGGGTTGTAATTTGTTTTGGCCATAACTTTATCATCTAACCTCTGTTTCAATTGACTGTATCATAATTTCATATTTTTTGGACAAGTGTGGAAGAAGATATAAGCAAAACAATGAACATGTGTCATTTTAGCACAAGCCCAAATATTCAACTATATCTTTTCCATTGCTTATCGAATTTTGGTGCATAATATGTCATTAAAAAACTTATTCAATGAAAAATATTAATACCTAAACTCGATAATTTTATGCTACCTTGAGTGGATCTCAACTAAACACTAAACACTGTCAAGTTGGGTCTATTTGGGCCTTTTCGGCTCTTTTAGTTTTCTTTCTTTGTTCTTGTTTTCATACTCAAAGTAAGGATTACTCTATTGAGCCCCTAAACACACAAGATGGGGCATAATTTCATCATCAGGCAATTTTTAAAATTCAAGATGTTATTTTTAGGCGTCTATAGAATAAGAAAGGATACTTGAACTAAATGAGTCCATTACACTTAACTATGTGCACAGACCAGGAACCTCGTACCTTGGTGTTCGCTAACCTAAATCAACACTAACTTGTTACCACATGTCCTTCCTCCCAGTTTCTTACAAGTTGCACGGCATTTGGATGAACATGCTTCAAACTATGCTCAAAACTTCAAGAGGAAACACAAAATTCCTTGGGGGAGGATTAATTCTGTTGCGGAGATCCAATGCAGGAGCTCACTTCAACCAAGGCTCATGACAACAAGCCTAAATGAGATTCCATCCTAAAACTAATTGACAATAGGATTAGTCCATTTGACTTATATACTATTGTCTTTCTCTTCAAACCCTCTATGTGGGAGTCTTCACTCGTATGATATTCCCAACAACTTTCCCCTTACACATAAGTCACTTCCAAACCACAGTAATGCAGAAGTTCTCCCTTGAGTGGAAGTCTTTATCAGAGTGTCAAGCCACCATCAACAGCAGACCCATACTCTACTCCACAAAGTCCGATATTGCTCCACACTAAGTGTTCATGCCATTGACTCTGTTCTAGCAGTATCGATCATGTAAACCATGTGTTTTTCTACTTTTCTCCATAGTTTTTTTTCCATAATATCACCCAAGAGCTCATACAGGCCATTGAGCCACATTGCAGCACACGTGTTTCCGCTCAATCAACACATGCGTATCACTTCACTAAGCTCGTCCATGGAGTCGACTATGCCATACCTTTTTCGCCCAGCTGAAGGCACAATTGGCTTTGCTACCACATGTTGGGTAGATCCAATGAAAGAGCTCACTTTAACCAAGGCCCATGATAATAACCAAGGCCCATGCTAATAAAACAATTGGTAATATGAGTAGCGCACTTGACTCATACTTTAATCCTTCTCTTCAAACTCATGATGTGGGACTCTTTATTCATGTGTGATATTTCCAATGAATTCTCACTTGATAGCCTCTAATGGTCATCTTTTGCAATTTAAACCATAGATCAGTGTTTTGGAAAATTTAAGGTTGTTATTAGACTGAGTGCTTTATGTATTTTGCTGGTGTCAGCCTGGGCACCAGTTGTACATATTTGTTGAGTTAATGTAATTTTTGTTGACTTTCTTTCAAAAAAATCCCTTAAGTTTGCCAATAGCTTTTCTGATCAATATAATTGTTTGATCATCTTACAATTTATACAGTTGGATCATATTTTTTAGAGTGCAAAATTTGACCATTTGATTACAGTATATAGCCAATATATTTGAAACATACTAAATTAAATAATAGTCTTTGCATGTCTTTTTTTCAAAAAAATAAATTGCGAACATAATCAACACATTTTTTACACGTAAATATGGGATTTATGTGTTCCAACTATAGATGTAATAACAAAATTGTTAATTTTGAATATTTTAGGTCAATTGGTTTAATCAAGTATAAGAAATCAAACCAGTCAGACTATTGGCCCACTATCATAGTCGACTCTTGAATCAATAATCTCATGGTAGCTTTGCATGCGGCAGTGGTGCACGCAAAGGAGGGAAGAGGAGGAGAATGTTTAAACGTGAACGCTAAGAGTGAAAATTATTGGGCATCTATTTTTTGTGTTTGAGAATGTTGTAATAGCATTATGACTGCCCTGTGATAGCATTCTAGCTGCCTATATTTGAGTTGTGATCATGTGAAGAAATTAGTTGATTGCTTGGTAATTAACTATGTGTTTCATTTACTTCATTATATCGATTGAATTAATTTTTTATTTCATCCACTGTTTTTACATAAAATGAATAAGTTTATGAACAATTTCTTGTATTATAAATTTTTGTACTTTTTATTATGTTTGTTTTTGGTATGGTAGGTTGGCATGATATTTAACTAATATAGTTTTGTTACCCATTGTGTTTGTAAAAAAGGAATTAGTGAATACTTTCTTTTCAACAAACGTAGGAAGCAAATATGTAAACTGAAATATGGAAGATTGAAAGAAAAAATTATTGATAATTAATTCCCAACTTTTTCCAAAAAATTAATGAGCAAGTTGCATCTCAACAACTTCCACAAATTATGAAAGTTGAGTTTTGTGGAAATCAACTTTTTCCTAAATTTTATTTACCAAACTATATAGTTAGAGAAAGTACACTAAAATTTTATAAAAAGTTATTAAAAAATATATAACAAAGTACCAACTACAACCATTGCCCCTTCAAGAATTTCTTTGATTTTTAAATTTTTAAATTTCACTTTGAGAGGGAAAACACATAGTTGAATTTCCCCTTATGTGATTGGTCCAACAAAAAGGTGAGAGTAAAATAAACTTGGATTAATCTAATCCATGTATAACTTATTTTAAAAGTTATACAAGTCGAAGAAATAAATTATCCCCGAAATTTCAAGCATCCTAATGATTTTGAATTGCACTAAGGATGAAGATACCTGGAATGTCAGAGGAAGAAATTGTTCAATGTAGAACTTTCTGATCTAATTGGACAAGCTGAGACTCTACAGAGCAAAGAACTCATTAAATCTCATACAAGAAGAAAGCCTAGGTTTTTCCGATTTGGCGGCTACAAAACATAGAACCATGTCTCAATAGGATATGAGTAGAGCCAGAAGTATAGGAAAGTTTGGAGGGAACAAAATTGCAGGGCATGGATATGCTCAAATCAGAGTTTGTTAGCTAACCAAAAGAGAATGGAAGTTTAGGTATTCTTGGTGAGCAGAGAGAGCTATCAAAAATGGTATCCTTACAAGGCTCCTCCTGCAGTTAACTACAAGTATTTGGCTACTTGTTTTGTTGATATTGATGTAGATATTGCCCTTGATTCTGCGCCTTTGAGAAGTGGGCTCCATCATGAATGGTGGCATGGGTGACGAGTGACTACACATAGTGGGCTAGTTATGTTTCATTCACCCTAACACGGGTTTAATCTCTAACGAATTTTGTCAAACAGGTGGTGGGCATAAAGATGTATTCAACGAAGCTCAATAAAATCAAGGATTCAAGGGGTAGAAAGAGAGATCGGGAATGTAAAAGCTTGGACCATAGTGTTTAATGATTGGTTCATTTAGATGTAAAGGCTTGGAATCGAACCAAGGCTTGAATTCGGCATGAATCTATCCTTCTACACGATCACCGCATGAGGGCTGATAATTGTAAATGAAGACCTTGCGTGAATGCCCATCAATGGGGGAAAATGCTGGCATGTGGTTTTGTTTAGTCTGAAGCCGTTAATGCACACCAGATTGAATATCCAACGAGTGGTGTGGCTCACTGGTTCTAGAGGATTTGTGGCAGTGGTAGTACTGTGTTGTCAATTTGCAACTCTCTTAGATTGTCTGTTATTACTTAGTTCTAAAAATTTATTTTTATTTGTGTTGTTCAATTATGCCTTCTTGGGCTATGAATGATCGGAAAAAAAAAAGATTTTGAATTGCACTATAATGATTGATAATACTTATTTCAATAGTTACTAAGGTAGTGTTTGATTGGAAGAAAAATAGGTTTTCTCATAAAATCACTTTCCATGGCAAATGTTTTTCAAAGGAACAATGATTCTCATGTCACATTTTCCATTATTTGGTACAAGATAAATCATTTTTCATGAAAAAAAGAAAAAAACATCAATTGTATTGTTTAAGTGACCAAAAAATGTTGACTGAATGGTCGTAGTACAAATAAATGTTTGACCAAATGAAGTAGTGTTGAGCTTAAAATTCATATTTGAGTTTTTTTTAATATTTCCTATCGAATAATCAAGTTTCATCTAAACATTGGAATTATTTCAGTTATGAAAAAATCAACTGAATCGTTTAAGTGGTGAAAAATGTCGATTGAATTATCATGGCGGAGAAAAATGTTGATCAAATGAAGGAATGTCGCGCTCAAAATCTATATTTAAGCCTATTTTAATATTTTCTATCCGATGAATATGTTTGGATTCAAACTATTGAAATTGTTCTGGAGTTGAAAAATATTGACTCCATTGTTTAAGTGGTAAAAAAATATCGATTGAATTGTTGTGGTGGAAAAAAAAAGTTGATCAAATGAAAGAATATTGAGCTCAAATTCTGAATTTGAGCCTCTTTTAATTTTTTCTATCTGATGATAAAGTTTCGATCCGAATCATTGAAATTATTTTACGGGCGAGTCAACTAAATTGTTTTAATAGTAAAAAAATATCGATTAAATTGTCATGACGGAAGTAAATATTGACCATTGAAAGAAATTTCAAAATCTAGAATCAGTTTATTTTAATCTTTCCTATCCAATAGTCAAGTTTTTATCCAAACCATTGAAATCGAATTTTGCACATAAATTTTAGCTGACCATGTCGTCCAAGAACTAAAGGGAAAAAATCAACTTCCTCTGTTCTCAAAAAGGAATCATTTTCCTCCATTTAAGGGGAAATCATTTTCCTTGAAAAATGGTTTTTCATCTTTTATTGCGCCAAACAACGAAAAATTGAAAAATGATTTTCCTCCCATACAAACACTATCTAAAATAAATAATATTTTCAATTGGATTTTGTCATCTCTAATATAATTGGTGCATGTAACTTTGCACAGGAGCTCATAAAGGCACCATGTACGTCACTTTCAGAGTTTAAGAATCTTGAGACCACTGAATTTTTAAAAACAACATAACATTAAGCATTATTAGGCAGGTAGCATACAATTTATACGCCATAAGCCATTGCGGTAGTCCAAACAGCAAACGGGAACATTAAAAATGTTCTTCGTAGAGAAACCATCCACTTAAAACTCTCTAGAAACTACCCACTCACCTTGCTCTTTCAATCTTCTTCTTCTTCTAAGGAAGCAATTAGAGGCCAGGAATGATCTTTTATGATTGTTCACGACCCTCTGTTCTTCCCTTTTAATCTACTTATATGTGTAATTGTTGTTTTCTTTATCTTTGCTATGATTGGTCTCCCGAATTGTGAGATTTTGTCACTACAATTGTGTGAGAGTGTTTCGTTTTATCTTGGTTGTGTGTTGTTTATGGTTTTTTTTTTTTTTTTTGGGTGATGTGTGTAATGAACGATGTAAAGGTTGCAGCAAAACTCTTCAATGACATTCAACAATTCAAGTACAATCTCTCATATGAGATCAATATTTCGTTCACGAAGTCTACACTAGATTAGCAAATCCACAATATGAAGAAAAAAATGATGGATTTGTGGATCTCTTCCTTATGTTGTACTTTTAGAAAACATCGATTTCGCGTGGGAAGACGGACGTTCAGTATATACTAAGTTAGTTTTCATGAATTTAGAATTTTATTTTTGTAATGAAGATTGTATTTATTTTATGTGAATTTATATTGTAGATGCCAGACGGCTCCTTAATTTTTAATGAAATTGTCACTTATTTTCTTGCCCCAAAAATTTTGTAAAGTCATAGGAAATTCTAAAGACTGGCCCATTAAAATTCCCTCCCCTACAGGGGCGTAGGGCGTCAAGGCGGTCTACAATGGTGACCTCGTTCGTCAATCATCATCATGCTCAAAATGGAAGTCGGTATGAGTCAAACTATTGGAAGTCTTAATTTCATTCCGTGTTAATGTCAGCATTCTTACCACCCCAATGATCTTTGTATGATGCTTTTCACTTCCTGTATTTGTACTGGCTTTTGATGTGCTCGCATGATTTGATGCTATTGCTGGTACACTATCCTTTCTATGGCTTCCCAAATCGTAGAAATTTAAGATTCAGGGTTGATTTAAGCGGTCTCAAACTTTGCAAATGGAAAAGCCCTGTGTTAGATAAGCTAACGCCCATCCCCCCCCCCCCCCCCCCCCCCCCCGAGCTGACAACTATAAGTTGCAGTATGCTTAATTGCACATTCATGCATGATCGGTTTCATGTGTGCCTTCGTATGGCTCATGAGACCAATCTTCTAGTAGGCCGTAAACCACTAACAAGCACAGGTTTCTCATCTCTCTCTGGCTTCGAAACTTACAGAATTGTTAAGTATTTCCAGTAGGCCGCAAACCACTCACAACGCAGAAAAATAAGCTCCCCCAAGGCCCCAATAATTTACCTGTCGAAACTCACAAAATTGTATCATGTAACTATTTCTACAATTACAATCTACAATTCAAGTGTTAAAATTCTGTACATAGCTACACCACATCTCCTATTTTGCCGTCAAGTACAAGAATATATTTCAAGCAACATAGATACATCATACATGCATATGGCAGCACAGATATGCTGTTGACCTGAACATTGTAGGGAGCAAGAACCAATGGCCAAAATTTTTGGCAACGATAAATATGGGACAAAGTAAAGCTGAAATACTACATACAGTTCAACTTTCATTTTCTTGTTCCGTACTCTCCTGGTTGGTGTTGACAAGATGGAAAGAGCTGAGACTGCAAGAGAGCACCACACTTTAACTCATGACTATGGGTGGAGTAAGAAAAAACACACTAGCAAAGCAGCAAGTAAATCATTCTTTTTATATTCTTTTCCTCCCAAAGAAGAAAATGAAATTTGGATATGTCCACTTACTAACAGCCAAGAAGTCAGTGTTGTGCAAACTTTTTGTTTACTTCATAACATAAAACAAGTAATATGTCACATAGGACTATCCACTCTTTTGTTGTATAGTAAGCAGTCAGTGCTTTGTAGAGATAGGTCCAGCAAAAGCAACCTCTTTGCATTTAAGGCTACATTTGAAACTCCGACAAAGTCCCTAATAGACTCCTTGGCATCGGTTTGGCCTGTAAGATACCAACAATGTTTTAATTGGCATTGGAGAGTATGGAAGAGTTGGAACCCAGGAAGGTGGGCACAGTGGTAAAGGCTAAAGCCGAGTTCATTCCTATCTCCAGACTAGAAGGGGGAATAACCGAATAAGCTCAGTCAGCAGGGAAGGTGACAAAAGTGGTTAATCCACCATGAAGGAGGAGCAAATTCGCTGATCTTATTTTTCATTTACATGTAGAATTGTGTTACCTGCAGTTCTTTGGAACCCTCCAAGAATATGCTTGTGATTTTTTCAAGCTTGGAGGCAATGACATGAACAATCTCCAGTCTTGAAGCATGATCTTAAGGTCATGCAGCTTGCTATTCATCCCGTAACAACAATTGGCATGCATAGTGCAAACTTGATTCAAATCCTTGCTAGGTTCACAAAATCCACCAAAGTAAGCAGTATCTAAGAATCTCATTTTCAGCCCAATCTCACTTACGTATGGATTATGTTTGATGAAGTTGAGCACATCCTGATCATGGTAGCCTGGGTACTTTTCCTGCGATGAGTACCAGAACTTGTAAAACTCAATGGACCGGTTATTAGACTTAATGTAATTGAAACCTCCATTTGGCCTGTTATCAATATCAAATGGATCACCCGAGAAATGGTCACATGCAATCTGAAAATCAGCATCAGGAGAGAAGCGTGCAAATGGGTCTCTGAACCACATGATATCAGCATCCTTGCAGACATGAAAGGTGAAGATGTCATTCAGAATATTACATTTCAACAAGGTAAGTGTTAATTTCAGAGAATATATTAGAACTTGGAAGAAAAACCATAATAAGTAAATTGAGTGACCAACAAGGCCACAAGGGTCCTTTAACACTTGAGTCATTGAGTCTCAGACAGTACACCCAAGTAGCCTTCTACACCAATGCTTCTCAGCCCTTTTCTATCCTTTCTATGGTGAATATTAGATACCTATACATGTCTTCTCATGGGGTAAATTTTGAGGTCTCCCAACAAATGTCCTAAAGAGTGTTTGACTCATATCCTGCCCTAAATGTATTTAACAGAAAAACTACTGCTTAAACACACACGATGAGGATTTGCTGACTGAAGATAGTAAAGTCTCATAGGATACTAGGTTAACATTTTTAGCAGATTAGAAATTTGAAACAAATTTCTGGAAATCAAGCAGTCAACAATGATAAGGACAACAGTTTATATTTGCTGGAACTACAATGCAACAGGTCTAGCTGTAGACAGTAGGAGCCCTGCCGCCTATGATCAATCATGAAGACAAATGAGCAAGAATGAAAGAGGCTTACCCTGGTTCATCTTCTTTTCCCTTTTTTTTTTTTTTGGGGGTTGACCCACATAAGACATTTTAGTTTAAAAGACCATAAGCAATAACAGCATAATATTGCAGTTATGGATCATGCTCTACATTTGCCAACGGATCATGGCAGCGAGCCAGCTGTCTATAATTAGCAACTTAGGCAAATAAGAAAGAATGAAAGATGTTAAATTGAGAAGATATTTTTCTTTACACCCCCTTGATGAAAAAGGCACTATCGATGAGTATTAGAGACAACCTAAATTGAGCAGGCCTAAGATGAATGCAATGCTAGATACAGTAATTGCCATTGAGGTCAGTTATGCTCCCGAACCCTTATTCTCAATGCCATAAACACCCATCAAAGGTCACATCCTGTGATTAAGAAGGGGCAGACCTTGTCTCATACCATTTCCCTAGTTCTTCTTAGGTTTTCCTCTTCCCTTTTCAATGTCCATTAGAGTAAGCTTCTCAATTCTCCCACTTCTGTGCTGGCACATTTGGATGTCCCCTTTGTGTCCATGTCTAATAAATTTCTATGTTCAATGCCCCAGGGAGGGCAAAGCACAACACAGGTTCTTCTTCATGTAGTCACAAAACTAAAAGGTGTAACAAAGGGCCGAAGGGCCCAAGCAATTAGCAAGTTAGGAACAGAGAAATAAGAGTTGACATCTAAATAGTCAGGCAGTTTAGGAATCCGGATAGAGCACAGAAGAAGAAAATAGGGATTTCTTTTCCTTGTCCAGAAAAAAAGAGGGAAATGAGCTCACTGTTAATCAACCAAACAAAGGAGAATATTCCAAAATCCAAACCCCAAATGGATGATGGGACAAGAATAAATGAGAACCATATTATTGCTTAGATCAAGACCAAAAAGGTAAAGACTAAAGGTTGGCCCACTGAGCAGACTATCAAAATACCATGGATTGTGACAAAAGATATAGTCCATTACTCTAATGAACTACAGAGTTTCCTCACCCAACTATAGGAGTAGACATACTTCTTCGATCCTACGACGTTAAACCTTGGAAATCCATACAAATAAGTACCACATTCCAACTAATTAACATGCCATCGAAAGGCTTTCTTTAACTCAATAAAATCGACAATAATGAGTCTTAGAAACAGTGACACTAACAGCGAAGAAAAAAAGAGAAAGCATATTTTTCCAGAATGTAGACTAGTTTCAAAACAACACAAAGGTAAGAATCATGATACCAAAGGACTAATGGCCAATATTTTCAAATTATCATATTCATGCTCACAATCGCTAATAGCAGAAACAGCATGATACTAGTATTTTTACACTCCCAGGCCAGATCGAAACTGCTAAATGTTCTATGGATCACATTGGCAGGCTTGGGCAGCGTATGCTACGATATGTGTGCTATTGATTTGTTGATATCCATGAATATGCAATTCAATCATTTATATGGGCCACTTGGCCAAACATGGAAACACAAGGAAAAACTTTAGTAAATATTGTGGAGTTATTACTGTCGTTGAGTCTCACAAAAGGAAATAGTTTAGAACAAGAGATAATGTAGCTAAACTAGAATACATGAATAGTAAAGCTAGAGATTTAAATCATTTGAGTTAGCTGCCAGAATTGTGATGACAGGCGCATCTGAGTGTGCTTCAGGATGCATGCAAAGAGTGAGCTAGAGGTGGTCACTACGTAATAACAACCAACAGAGCCAATATGAATCCAGCAGATTACTCCGGCTTCCTGCTCTTATAACTTCAAGGATGACAACAATGATTTAACACTGAGTATACAACTTCTATTCTGCCAACAAGACAAGACCTAATGAATGGATCATTTGATTCAGGTTCGGAGTTGGGTCGGGCCAAATCAGGTTGGGTCATATTCCGGTCAACATCTTCAGTTCAGGTTGGGTGATTTTCGCATTAGGCCGACTTTAAGTTAATTGATGTTTGGTCCAATAAGCTTGTCAGGCAAAAAGAAACAATTTTGCATGAAATTCTGGGTCAGTTTCAGTTTGGTGCGGGTCTATTTAGGCTTTGGATCCACTATTGGGTGAGCCTATTTTAGATGTCAAGTCGAGTAAGAGTGCATATCGTTCGTTTCAGGGTTCGTGTCTTTGATCACAGGTCAGTTCCATCATGTCTAAACAAAACTTTTCTCGGACCCAGCAACTCAATGAGCAATAATTTTTAGTACAAAGAACTGCCCAAGAAGAATAGTTTCTGAGAAGGTAGCATGCAGATGATGTGAGATTGTAGAACAAAGAAGAGAAGCTTACTGTGAATACAAAATTGTACCCCATCTCAAGGACGCTTCGGAGGAAATCAATCCTTCTCCACATCATTTTAAGGTAATCCGGTGTCATAAAGTATGCTTCTTTAGAAAAATCGATGCCTTCAGTCACCAGAGCATAGCAATGTGGGTGTAAAACTAGACACCGTCTAAATGCTTTAACATCCAAAGCAACAATAACTAGGTGATTCAGAAGTCTCCGTGTACGGTGCCCAAGTCTGAAGCTCTCAAGAAACAGATCAATTATTGAATTAGGAGAAGCCCAAGCTTCATTAAGGGTTGTTATGATAACGGTTTTGTCTTCAGTAGCTGCATTCTTCAAAACTCTTTCAAGACTGTACTCCTCATTATCCTACAGTTTTGTAAAGCATAACAGAGCAAAAGAACACAAAGGATTCAGTGGTCCATGATATTAAATACAGAAAGACCCTCTAAAGAAGAAACATTCAAAAGGCAACAATTTCAACAAACAAGCAAAAAAAAAAAGGAAAGAGCCAAACATAGAAAATGATAGGCAGAAAAGTCACAATGCATTTGCCCATTACCATACCACCAAATAGCAGACACAATTTGAGTAGTATGTGATGAACTTTAACAGCCACTGGACAACATATGTACCGGGTTTGCAGATTTTGTCAATCATCCTTAACTGCCAGTTAAGAAGAAACTATTACAACTGGAGAGATCTCCCTAATTACTTGGGCCTATGTGACTGCTCAACATGACAACATTAGCATGCTTAAGTGTCAAATAGATGCAATTATTCACAGTCAAATCCATAGTCATATGAAGAGAAGATATTAAAGTTTCTTTAAATTTTAAAACTAACCAAATAATAGAATAGTACATTTAATTAAACTTTTTTTTACAGTAAATTAAATTGAAAATACAAAAATAAAAGTAGGTTGTACATTTCAATAGCATGTTGTAGTCGTAAAGAAACATATATATCTTAGTAATTCAGAGCATGCCGTATTTGCACAGTTGTCTAAAACACTATAACTAAACACAAAACTATCAGGAACAAGCAGCAGCAGCAGCCACAGCAGCCAAGTTAGTAGTAGTATTACTAGTAAAATAACGCTGTAATCCTCCTGGGCTCAGATAACAAAATTTCATATGCCTCAAAAAACCACCTGAAAATTGACGCTACTGAAAAGCCATTCAACACAATGCCCAACGAATTGCAAGTAAGAAGCAATAATTCAATGTCATCATTAACTAGCCTAAAGCACTAAAATTGCAAGCTAATGGACGGAAAACAATGCGTCCTAGTCACAAAAAAAGCATCATTTTAACGGAAAAAATAAAGAATTTATCTATCAATATCAATTCGACTCACTGAATAATTGAACTGATTAATTAAGCGAGACAAAAATCACAATACTCTTCAATCTGAAAGAGAGAGATACCTGAAATGAGATTTCCTCGTCGGTGGGGTAAACGATGCTGAGGAAAGAAGAAGAGGACAATAAAAAAGAAGGAGGAGAGGAAGAAGAGTATAGGAGGAAGCGGAAGCAGTCGACGGAGTTGCAGACGAAGAACAAGGCGGCGAAGAAGACGAAGAGGGCGAGGGAGCGGCGGAGTTTGAGGGTGGTCTCCGGCATGTCAGAGGCGGAGGAATCGGAGATGACGCCACTACTGGCGGAAGAAGGAGAGAGAGAGCGGAGCATGGCGGCGGAGGAAGAAGAGGAGCAGAGAGAGGGGGGTAGCGGCAGTGGCAGTGGCCTGCGATGAGTCAGTCGCATCAACAATGGCGGAGGTGAACGAGCGTGGAAATCGGAATGGGAAAGGGAATGGGACCTTGCAATTCATTGGCAGTGAGAAAAAGGGCGAGACAGTGAAGGCGTAGGGAGAGAGAAAATTGAAGGCCGAAAGTAATGGTGACTGTTGTAATTGACAACCAAATGTTATGACATGATATGGGGAATTGATTATCAATGTTGATTTGGTTGGGTAATTATGTGGGACCAACTAAATAACCTCAGGTGAATTTAATGTTTTTCTTGTTTTTTATTGCTTTTTTGGGCCAGATCCTTCGTAATTTTTTCTCCGTTGGGTATGTCATCCAACTTGCTTTTTGGTGGCTGGCGTTGGGCAGGTTTCACTAGCCCGAATTGCCACCGTACGTTGCGGAAAGCATTAAGATGAGTGGGTCTCTTGTCCGAGTTGGTTGCTTATTGATTAATGATATCAATTGATAGCATAGGAATTAGTCTGCATTTATTTCGAAATAGATTGATAGTATTGAATAATGTGCACTTTGTATTATGAGTTGTTTGGTAACAACAGTTATTTGAAAAAAATAGATGTTTAGAAGGATTTTGGCTGTTTTGACCAAGTCAAACAGTTAAATGGTGTTTGGTGAAGAGTTGTTGCATGTTTGAAAGGATTTTGGCTGTTTTGACCAAGTCAAACAGTTAAATGGTGTTTGGTGAAGAGCTGTTTGCAGCAGCTGTTTGCCTCCAAAAAAGTCTTTTTGAAAAAGTTATTCCCAATAGCCTTTTGATAAGAACTTTTTGTGGAAATGATATAATTGTCCATACGTTTGGAAAAATTACAAACATCTCATTCAAAACTAATTCATAAATAAGGGCATAAATGAAATTTTATCAACATAGTTTTCAGAAATAGCTAATTGTTACCAAACAGTTTTTCTAAAAACAGCTAATTCAAATATCTAATATAAATAGTTAATTCAAATAATTAACAGCTAACAGCAAATACAAACAGCTAATAGCTAACATCTAACAGCTGTTTACCAAACATGGCCTATACGATTATTTGTGTTTATCACCGTCAATATCTTATTATTTCACTATATCTAATTAAGTATTATTAATGATTTTAAGTTGATAAGCGCTAAATTGTGTTACTTTACACATTAATTGTATTTTTTAATTAAAAATAAAATCTTGATTGTTAAATTATATTAAACTAGGTGATTGATACTTATTGGTACTGAATGTTAGTGAGTAGTATAAAATGATTTTGAAGAAGATTGAATGTTCAAAAATGATATTTGTCATAGCCCACGCTCAAATTGAAATTTGAAATTTTATATCGCACGACTAGAATGATGTTTATCACCTCATGTTCAAATTTTATAACATCAATTGTGAAACTATTGAATATTTGGAATAATTATGTATTTACATGTTTATTAAGTTGGAAAAATTTATATTAATATTTTTACGGAGAAACATTATCCAAGTTAAATTATGAAATTTGTATACATAAATTTATTTAAAATAAAACGATGTAACTCAAGTTCAAAAGAAAAAAAAAAGATCACATGGAAGCATTAAATACTTTAGTTTGGAAAAAAAAGGAAAATGAGAAGAAAATTATCTGACATGTTTACTAGGAAATGCAATAGAAAAATAAGCACAAACTGACAGCCCAGGTCACCACGTATTAAAATAGTGTTTGGGTTGGGCGAGAGGGATCAGAGAGAGGAGGTGATTTTTAAAGAAAAAATTGGATAGAAAATTGGCCAAGTAATTAAAAAGCAAATGCAATACTCTTTTTGCTAAGCTTCACATACCGTCTATCTAGGGAGAGAATGCCTTAGTGAGAGAAGTTAGCTTCCATCATGTTTTCATTAACCCACAAAATGAAGCCCCTGATATCTCATCTCAACCTACCATCATGAACCCTAGATCTAGCCCCTTCCTCTCATCTCCCTCTGACCAAATCCTGCTGCCTATCACTGACCCATCCTTTTCTCTGCGTGCTCGGATGGTTGATGTCCTGCATCATTCCGAAATTGGTACTACGGCAAGGAAATTGAGCCAGTACCTGACAAATATGCTCTTACCCTTTCTGATTGCTTCACGGAATGGACTAGACCCATTCCATCGGGGTTATCCTTTCCGACCAACATGGAACCTGTAACCCATAATTTGAATCTGAGCCGAGGAGGTGCGTTGTCTGTCTTGGCTGATTTCGACTCTGTCAACTCTGTTGGTTTCAATGGATCTGATGTCCCATTTCTTCGATTTGACTGCTCCATGGTGTTGCTCATGATGAGCACTGATGAAGCACCTCTCCCTTCTCAAGTTAGATCAGAGATGGCGTGGTCTGGTTGTGGGCTACCTTAGTCATCTCTCTGTCTCTGTCTTCCTCGGTTGGTATGGATGTGTTTGTGTGATATTATGTATTTCTACCCTTACATATTAATAATGTGGTATTGGATGCTGGAGTTTATATTTGTGTTTGCATCGAGTCTGTTTACGGTGAGAGGACATAAGGGTTCATCCGTATGGCCCAAGATTAGTCCATTGAACAATTTATTTGGATCCTTCATGTCTTTATTCTAGTATTACCGTTTGATATTTACATGGAACCATGGTGTGTATATTCATATACAGCATTACAAACGCTTCTTGAATGAGTTGTTCTCTTCTTCCTTTAACATTTCCCATTTGAAATTATAAAGGAGAATATACATGTACCGTGCAATTAGTGTTTACCCAGGTTGTGGGCTGCCTTGGTTTTCTCTCTGTCTCTTTCTTCCTCGGTTGGTATGGATGTATCTGTGTGATATTATGTATTTAGTGGCAAAATTCATTTCTTTTAAGGTGGTTTTGAAATGGATTTTTGCCAATTCACCCTTGCTGGATGCTTGCCACCTCTTCTATGGTTTGCGGTGACATCGGCCAGGGATGGGCCCCTCCAGTTATACCACTTCCTTTGTTTGCTACTCAGAGCAGTAGCAGCGTGAAGAACGCGTGGAAGAAGGGGGGCCCGCGTGTCCCATGCATGGCAATGTTTGCTTGGCAGCCATCGTGAATTGCGTGGGAAATGGGGGAGAATGCACTGGCGATTCTCCCGCGGGACACTCCTTTTTGTCATGTTGTGATTTTTTAATTTGTTTTTCTTGTTTTAAATAAAAAATATTATTTAAGTAGTTAAAAAAATAGTTGTGTGTTATAAGGTGGGTTCAAAATAAAATATTTAATTCATTTATCCTGAAATAAGTTCCATTGGTTAGGAAAATGAAGGTATGCGAGTTCCAAAATTGTGAAACTTTTACTGATGTGGCAAGTCAGAGTTTCAAAATCTGAAACTCCCACTGGGAATGCTCTCATCCCCCTTTCTGGTCTGGTTCCATAGCCCTGTCCCCAAGGTAAATTTTTATGAAGCCAGGAGGGGGCCTCCTTGGCGTCTACAGTTTACCTCATATGGTCTGCTACGAAGACAAGTCAAGGGTGATAACAACATGAATCTGTTGTTAATTGAAACTTTTGATTGGATTCTTCATTGGATGCAGGATTTACCGTGTGCAATAGTCTTATTATGCTCATCTAAAGTTAAAGTCTTTAGCATGCACTACCAATGATAGTATTTTGTATCCAAGTTATAAGTCATTATTATGCACTAATGTGTGGTATTTTCGGTGCTTTTTAATCAAAGGTTTTGTTAAGTTGAATCCCAACTTCTGGTTTCAGCTCATGGGGAGAGGAAAAGAGCAATTTAGCTTGATTCCCAAGGCTATAATTCTGACCGATCCTATGGACCATCATATTCATATGTTGCTTGATAATTCTGGGTCTTTTTGTTGGACTAAACTATTCTTTGGGCTCATCATACATTTCATTACTATCTTTAGATTTAATGAACAGACTGACAATCATGATTATGAGTATTGAGTATTGCGAACAAACCATGAAATACACATTTAACCGTTGCTATTAATGAAAATCATTTTCTGGAACATTCAAGGAGTTAAAAAAGCCCAACTCTAGATGGAAGTGGGGTTTATCAATAGAACAATTAAACCTGATATCTTGATTTTGACTGAGACTATAGTAAACGAAAGTAATACTAAACGTATAATCAAAATACTTAGTTACCACAACCATGATACTATCTCACCCACAATAATGCGGGAGGTATATGGCTCCTCTAGAACTCAGAAAATATTGTTGTAACCGTTTTAGGCAAAGAAGCACGTGCAATTCATTGCAATGTTGTTGAAAGAAGTACATCGAAAAATTGCATACTCACTATGGTATATGCACCGGCACAAATTAATGAAAAAGATGATTTTTGGAACCATCTTAACCACCTTAATAATGTGATTCATTTTGCCTTGGTGCATCTTAGGTGACTTCAATGAAATGTTGCGCCCTTTTGAAAAGATTGGGGGAACATGTCTATGTGCCTCTCGACTTCAACGACTTAATAACTTCCCTGCACATAGTAAATGTCACGATGCGCATGTGCAAGGAAGGATCTTTACTTGGAAAAAATTATTACGTGGTAATCTTATTTACGAAAAATTGGATAGAGTTATTTTTAGAGAAGATTGTCTTCAACTTTTCCCTAATTTCTCGTCACCAATGGTCCATTTACCTATTCTGATCACTCTTATGTATTTCTCAATGCAAATCTAGCCCACCCTCCTAGGAAGTGCATTAATTTTAGATATCAGCATTCGTGGGCGCAGTACCAAGACACGCATTGCTTTGTTAAGAAAAATTGAAAAATATCATTGTCAGGTACACCGATGTACTGCATTGCGAACGAATTGAAAAGGATTAAATTAGACTTAAAATCTTAGAGCAAACACACATTTGGGAAATTTAAGTAAAAACTTGAAAAACATACCGACAAATTGCTATCGATAGAGCAAAAGTTAGTATCCAAGCCTAATAATGCAAGGCTTAACAATTGGCATTTTAGACTGATCAAGCAATATAAGAAAATGTATTTGTTTAACCAAAAATATTGGGGTAAAATGGCACAGAAGAAATGGTTAGTTAATGAGGATAGAAATTCATGTTACTTTCACCAATCGATGAAAGCCAGAAAATCACGTTCTTCAATTGTTAAAATTAAAGATTCATCTAGAGTCTAGGTGGACGATGTCACTCAAATCCAAAAGCTATTTGTTCAAGATTTCAATTCATGATTTAGGTCAACGCATGGTAATTTGCCTACCACTGAAGTTGACTCCCGAAATTGTTAACCCAAGAAGACAATGAAATTTAGTCAGACCTATTGAGGATTGTGAAATCAAAGATGCAGTTTTTCAAATGGATAAATTCAAAGCCCCCGGGCCGGATGGTTTGGGTGCAGCATTTTTTCCAGATTATTGTTATATAATTCACAAAGATATCTGCCAAGCGATTAAATCGTTTTTTCTTAAAGGAAAGCTTTTAAAGCAAATTAATCACACACTTATAGCATTGATCCCAAAAATTGAGAACCCATCATTGACAACCCATTTTCGACCAATCAGTTTATGTGATGGCCTTTACAAGATCATAGTTAAAATCTTGGCTAACCGTATGCGTCCAGCCATAAGAGGGATACATCAAGCTCCACTTTGATGGTTCCAGATCTTCTCACAAAGCAGCGAGAGGTTATGTCATACATAATTGGGAAGCTGAATTTATTCAGGCGTCAGCATTCAACCTTGGAGCAAGTTCAATATTGGTTACAGAAGCAACGGCAATGAGGAACAGGATCAAAGCGGAAGTCCAAGCAAGATACACAAATATCCACATTGAAGGAGATAACAAAATCCTCATCCAAGCAGTGCAATGAGACATACAAGCGCCATAGGAATTACAAGTTCTAATACACGACATCCACACTTACTTTCAATCATGTAATTACGTAATCGTTAAATATATTTTTAGGGAAGGCAATCGTACAGCCGACTGGCTAGTAAAGTTAGGTCTCACTTTGCATTCCACTGTTGTATAGAATCGGGTCTCATATAAAGACTGTCATTGTATCCTCTTTGAGGATAATTTAAGGAGATCCTTTGCGAGAAGGGCTGTCTAGATTGTATTGCTTATATTTCTTACAATACTCATTTTGCTTCTCACGCAAACACAACACCTTCCCATGCTCCCTCTCGGGGGCGGAGCTACGTGGTATAAGGGGTGTCAACTGCATGACATCTTAGTTTTTGGGAAAAAAACTTTTTGAATTATCGGTAGAACTAAAACACATACATATATTATTTAAATTGCATATAAATTATGAAGTGTGCTTTGCGCAACTGGTGAGAGGCACTTAGATAGGGCTCGTGTGGGGGTATTGGTCATGTGTTTGAGTCTCTGCGCCTGTGGTTGTATGGCTTCTTTTCTTTAATTAAGAAACTAATATATATTATTTAGTTTTTAACTAGAATACTGAACGTCTACTACCCAAGTGGTGTGGGGCGTGTAGTATTAACTCACGATGGGTGTATGTTGTGTGTTTGAGGTTGGGTAAGTTGAATTATGTTGTTTTTTTGGGTAAAATATTTTGTTTGTTTTTAAGTTACAATACATAATATTTTTATCATTAATTTTGGTATATCGTGTGTTTGAGATTTGGGGTTTGCTTCAAACTTAATATGTTGGTGAAAATAAAGGAAAATTAAAACAAAAATTTATTTTTTGTTGACATGAACATAAAAGAAAATAGTATCACAGACTTTATCTTCAGAGGCAAAATTAAGGGCAAAAATATTCTTTTTTTAATTTATAATCATTCTTTCCAAACTATTGTGTCTAATTTAGCATACCTAATTAAATTTGTGTCTAACAATTATGCTCATACCATTTTGAAAACAGTCAAATAGGAGTTAATTTTGATAAATTTTTGAATTTGAATATCGAACTTGGGAGGTTGAAGTTGGAATTTGGTGAATTTGAAGTCTCTTATAAGTTTATTGCAACATTATAACTATGTTGTGTCATAAAAAAATATGAAAAAAAGTATTAAAAATTACAGCGCAAATTAGACGATTATTTTTTGAAGATTATTAAAAAAATTAGACGATTATTAGTTGTACTATATAGTATAATTCGACACCTCAGAATTTGAACCCTGGTTGCACCATTACTCCTCTCCATATTTGTCACCTATGCTGCTGCCCAGTTGCCGCCTCCTATCACCTCAACCTCTTTCCTTTCAAAAATCTTAACTTTCTAAGAGAAAAACACCAGCCCTTTCATTTGTTTTCTTCATGTTTTGTTTTTGGTTCTTGATTTCGTGGATAAAGTGTGTTCTTTTGGATGTAATTAAGTTTATTAAATGTAGATTTTTGGGAATTGATTTTGTTTATTTTGGGTTTTATGCATATGATATTAGATGTCCAAACTTGAAGGTTGGAACCTGGAAGGTTTGAGAATGAAAGTTCTTAACTATGTTCCTTTCAAATTTTAATTAATTGACTTGAAGAGAACATCTTAGCTATTATTTGGGGAGAATATATTAGGACTAGATCAATATTAGGAATGAAATATGTAATATTTTATTCTCAAATTTGTGTTGTACTTGGATTAGGAAACTTGCCACCTAAGCTAGGGTTTACTAGTATTTCGTTCATGCCTAACCCATGTATATATATATATATATATATATATATATATATATATATATATATATATATATGCTCTATGTTCTGCGTGGAGAAGAAATAGAGAAGAAGAGAATTGTTTTTCTTTGAGTGGCTCTAAATCTTCATGGTATCAGAGCATAAAAACCTGGGCACTTCAAACAGACCCTAAACACGAAAGCAAGCCATACCTAAACGTGATCCATCATGACTAAAGATGGAGGATTTATCATTGATACTCAAAGCCCGTATTTTTTACATCCCTCCGACTCTCCCGGAGCTATCATAACCTTAATAAAATTTGATGGCAAAAATTATGAACTTTGGGAAAGTGCGGTCAGAATGTCCCTAAGATCCAAGAACAAACTTGGATTCATTGATGGAACAATTTCTAAACCGGTAAAAGAAGAAGGAAAAAGCGTGGCCGAGATCAACGCCTGGGAGATGGTAAACTCCATGGTTCAATCATGGATAATAAACGTGATTGAGCCCAAACTCCACAAGAGTGTCGCATATGTAGATTCTGCCCAAAAATTGTGGGAAAACATTAAAAAGAGATATGCCATAGCTAATATCCCGAAGATTCACAAGTTAAAAGCGGAGATAGCCTTGTGCAAACAAAACGGTCAGGAAGTTGTCGAATTCTTCTCCAGGCTTATGGGCCTTTGGAACGAACTCGACAACTACATACAAATACCGACGTGCACATGTGGCTCCGCAGAGAAAATAGTGAAGACGATGGAGGAGGAAAAGATTCATCAGTTTTTGATGGGTCTTGACGACGAGCGGTATTCAACAATTCGAAGTCAAATATTAGCGATGGACCCATTGCCGTCCATAGAAAGAATCTTCAACATGGTCTCACAAGAGGAAAATCACAAAACTACAATGGCTAGCCGTAACACTCGAGTTGATAACATGGCCTTTGCAACCTCTCACTTGGCCCGACCCTTGAACCTGCAAAGAGAAAGGCCTCAGTGCAAACACTGTGGGAAGCTCGATCACGAAGAGACAACGTGTTACGAACTCGTGGGGTACCCACCTAACTAGGGTACTCGTGGTGGACGAAACGGCCGAGGCAGGGGCCGTAGTGATCGTGGTGGAGGACGACTGAATGCAGGCAGGGGTCGAGGAAGAGAAACCGCTTATCAAGCACAGGCGCAGGGTGATTTTTCCGCAGCTATGGGCATGATCGAGGACACCCCAACAAGCGTGGCTACCACCGGTTTTACGGCCGAACAGGTACAACGGATTTTGAGTCTCATTGAGACTCCAAAATCCGTTCATGAAAAGCTTTTGGGTAAGGAAATTTGGTTACTCGACTCCGGGGCCTCATGTCATATGACAAATATATTTTGCTTGTTGTGTGAGGTTGTGGACATAAGGCCCGTTCATGTCACCCTACCGAATGGGTCAGAGATCTTGGCCATCAAGAAAGGAACTGTTCATCTTGATTCAAATCTAAGATTGAATAATGTGCTTTTTGTTCCCGGATTAAACTGTAATTTAATCTCCATTGCGCAATTGATTGCCGATAATGTTTGTGACGTATCATTTACCAAAACGAATTGTGTGATACAGGACCTTACTACGAGGAGCCCGATTGGAGTGGGTAAGCCGAAGAGAGGGGTTTAGTACTTGCAACAAACTACAACAAAAAGGGTCCAGGCAAACAAGGCGATCACCTACGATATATGGCATTGGCGATTTGGTCATCCGTCAAGCCAGGCATTGTCTTATATTTTCAGCAATATTAGGAGTAGGAATAAAAGTGACTTATGTGATGTATGTCTTCGTGCTAAACAAACTCGTATGCCATTCTCTATTAGTAAAAATAAAGCAAACAATTGTTTCGATCTTGTGCATTGTGATATATGGGGGTCATATCGCATAAAGTCACTTTGTGGAGCTCAATATTTCTTAACTATTGTTGATGATGCCAGTAGGGGTGTTTGGATTTATCTTTTAAAGGATAAAAGTGAAGCGTCTCAATATTTGAAGGAGTTCTGTGTCATGGCTAACACACAATTTGGAGCTAAAATAAAAGTCATTAGGAGTGACAATGGGTATGAATTCACATCCGTTTTTATGAAAAAGTTCTACAGTGACCAAGGGATTATCCACCAAACCAGTTGCATTGACACCCCGCAACAAAATGGTAGGGTTGAAAGAAAACATCGCCATGTTTTGAACATAGCTAGAGCCTTAAGATTTCAAGCCCACCTACCCATTGAGTTTTGGGGTGAGTGTGTTTTGGCAGCCGGATACTTGATTAACCGAACTCCTTCCTCTGTTTTGAAGGGCAAGACCCCTTATGAAATTTTGTTCAAAGCCTCGCCATCCTATGACCATCTACGGGTTTTCGGGTGCCTATGTTATGCTTATAAACATCAAAGACCTAAGGATAAATTCGAGTCAAGGAGTAGAAAATGCATTTTCATAGGGTATCCTCATGCCAAGAAAGGATGGAAACTTTATGATTTTGAAACCGGGGATGTGTTTATTAGCCGTTATGTGGTGTTTGATGAGACGCATTTTCCATTTGATAAGAATAAAGAAGGAAATCAATCCTCCAATTCTCCTACTAGTTTCTGGCCCATGAATGGCGTGCTTGATGATTGGAGCCGTGAACCACAACCCCACCTACAGCCTGCCCTATCCAGCCCAACAGCCTTGGGCCTAGCTCCTGCCAGTCAGCCTGGCGAAGCGCACAGTGGTCTGGAGTCTCAGCCCAATCCAATAGATAGGGGGAGACTTCTTTCCGTCCCACGCGAGTCTCAGCACCACACCACGGAAAGGGGGAGCCCTTCTTCTAGCCCTCATGCACGGCCCAGTCAAGCGGACAATGCAGTCCCATCCTCAGGATTAGTAGACAGTGCTCTCGGCCCAGCACCGTTGCCTCCGCCAGTGACCGAGTTGGGTCAGTCCACAACTTCAGGCCCAGAACGGGAACACCGGACTCGGAAAGCTCCACGGCACTTACAAGATTATGTGTGTTATTCAGCATGTCCTCAAGACCCCTCTTCTTCACTTTCGACTATACCCTTATCTCCTAAGGTCTCCTCAGGTAAACCGTATCCTATTGCTAATTATATTTCTTGTCACAAATTTTCTCCTGCGCATAGATGTTATATTGCAGCTATTACTAAAACTGTAGAACCAAGGTTTTTTCATGAAGCAGTGAAAGACCCCAGTTGGAAAGACGCCATGCTCCACGAAATTGATGCTCTTGAAAAGAACAACACCTGGAGTGTTGTTGATCTTCCCACAGGCAAGAAACCCATCAACTGTAAATGGGTTTACAAAGTCAAGTACAACTCAGATGGTGGCATTGAGAGGTATAAGGCCCGGTTGGTCATTCGCGGTGATGAACAAATCGAAGGCTTTGATTATAATGAGACTTTCACTCCCGT
This sequence comes from Carnegiea gigantea, assembly GCA_029747015.1. Lineage (NCBI taxonomy): Eukaryota > Viridiplantae > Streptophyta > Magnoliopsida > Caryophyllales > Cactaceae > Carnegiea > Carnegiea gigantea. The sequence continues at coordinate 40,385 of JAKOGI010001287.1, forward strand.
CGCCAAAATGAGCAGTGTTCGTATTTTTTTAGCAGTTGCCACAGCTAAGGGGTGGGAACTTCATCAGATGGACGTTCACAACGCCTTCCTCCATGGTGACTTAGAAGAGGAAGTCTACATGACCATGCCTCCTGGGTTCCGCAGCACTAATCCACATAAGGTCTGTCGTCTCCACAAATCACTATACGGTTTAAAGCAAGCACCGCGCCAATGGTTTGCCAAGCTTTCTTCCAAGCTTTTGGCCTATGGTTTTGTGCGTTCGTATGCTGATTATTCTCTCTTTACTTATAAGAAAAATGGAACGTTCATGGCCGTACTGGTTTATGTGGATAACTTGGTTCTCACGGGCAATGATCCTGCTCTTTGTGCCTCTTTCGAGCAATACTTGCATGAGTGTTTTTCCTTAAGGATCTTGGGCCTCTTAAGTACTTTCTTGGTCTTGAAGTTGCACGCAACTCCGACGGCCTGTTTCTGTGCCAACGGAAGTATGCCCTCGATATTATTGATGAATGTGGTCTACTAGGGTCCAAACCTGCTTCTTCCCCTATGGAGGTCAATCATAAACTGGCCCTGGCCACTGGGCCTTCCTTGCCTCAAGCGACACTGTATCGCAGACTTATTGGTAGACTGATCTACCTTACTATTACTCGTCCCGAACTGTCCTATGCGGTCCATATCTTGTCTCAATTTATGCAGGATCCCAAGGAAGATCATTTGGAAGCCGCCAGGCGGGTGATTCGGTATTTGAAAGGTAACCCAGGCCAAGGTATCCTGCTCCGGCGCAAATTCGATCTCCAAGTTACTGCTTATTGTGATTCTGATTGGGGGGCGTGTCCTCTCTCACGGCGTTCTCTCACTCGTTTCTTTGTTACCCTTGGAGGCTCTCCTATATCCTGGAAAACGAAGAAACAAGGGCTTGTTTCTCGCTTCTCAGCCGAAGCTGAATATCGTGCCATGGCTACAGTTACCAGCGAATTAATCTGGATCAAGTCTTTTCTCGCTGCCATGGGTGTTTTTCATACTACTCCGATGCTCCTCTTTTGCGATAATCAAGCTGCGCTCCACATATCCAAAAATCCTGTTTTCCATGAACGCACCAAGCATATAGAGATGGACTGTCATTTCGTGCGCGAACGACTGCTTTCAGGAGATCTTGCTACTGGTTATATTTCCTCCAACAACCAACCTGCCGACATCTTCACCAAAGCACTTGGTACCCATCGTTTTCAGTTTTTAATGAGCAAGTTGGGCATAGTCAATATGTTGACTGAGGGTCTTAGTTTAGAGTTGTCATTCGCAGGTTTGAAGAAGAGGAAGAAGAACACTAAGTTGGATAGAAGATCTTATAGAAAATGTACAATTTCAAAATCAATAAATGAATAAAACAAAACAGAATAAAACTTGGGAGTAGTTTAGCATCATATTTCATAGATCAAGCTAAAAATCATGATTGAGTTTCTGAGTTTGGATGAACAGGTGACAGCAATCAGAAGGAGTTGTGAAGCTTGGTTAATAACGGGGACAAGTCAAACACTTGATTTGGATATAGTCATGAAGGAAGAGAAATGTGTAATAATTAGTCCATCTATTTTGATGGATTAAATGTGAAAATACATATTGTGATCAAATAAGCAAATAAATAAAGATATTGTTCACTTAGTGTTATCAAAGAAATAACCTTCTTAGTACAAGTTTGGAGTGTTAAGTAAGTTAAGCTAAAATAAAATTAGTTACATATGCTATTTTATTTAACACAATCAATCTGATTAATGAACTATATAGAAAGGAGCTGAGCTTAGCCAGAATGTATAATAAGTAGTAATAATAATAATAATGACAACAACAATAATAAGAGGTAAAAATAACAATGATCAGAATAATATAAATAAAATAAAAGTCACCACTACATATATTTAATGCCAACTTAAATAAACAAATATAGTTATGTATGAGTACAAAGTAAGAATCCCTAATTCAAAAAAATATAATCATATATACAATATAAAACTAAATGGATTGATGTAGAATTGACAAATGCCACATCAGTATTGGCTTTTTTTCTCCTTAATTCCAAGTTGCCCACTTATTAGTTATTAGTTCTAAATTACAATAATAATAATTAATGATTATTTAATGCACGCTTCTATTCAAAAAAATCTTAAAAGTAAAAATAATTTTACAATTAAATTTAGTTTGTAAATAGTAATAATTGTAGATTTACGTACTCCATTATTTATAAGGTTTGAGAATTCAAAAATGGTTTTGTTATATTATAAAATAAGAATGAAAGTTAATATGTTTTATAAAATTATTTTGGTGGTTACAAACATTTTATCAAAATAATAATAGTCACAGAGTCAACGAAAATTATTATAGTTATAACAACGATAATAATGTAGCTAGACATACTAAAAGGCATAAATGCACAAAATATTAATAGCAATGCAGTAATACACAATTGTTGTATATACATGTAGATCCAAACCATATATGAAATATAAGATGTTTTCTAAGTAAAAATAATTAGTATTACGAATGTTACAATTAGGCTATGGATACCCTAAAACGATGACAACACCACATAATTTCAATACATGCCCTTGTGAAGCTTGGGATGTACACTATTATTCGATAATATTTGGACTATGTTTTTCGTTATATAAAAAGGTGAGCCTATAAGAGTATATAAGAAGAAATATATTAAGATTAGTTGCATAATTAATAATTCATAATAACGTTATACTTGAGTATGTATTGTGTGAGTTTATGCTTACACAGCGAAAATCATTATATTAAAAATCATTTGAAATTATCAATAATGAAGGACCCATTTAAGGCATAAAGTGAGGCGATTTTCATCAGTTAATAAGGTCCTTAGTCAACTATTTCAAAAAAGGGGGATATGCTTCAAGCTAAGATACGTGTACTGTCTATGTCTTTTCAAAATTCACATATTTCTTCCCAATATCAAAATCTATTAAGGGTTTGTTCTTTTTCATGATAAAATACAATTGTAAGTTATAAGAAAATGTAATGGGTTACATTGTAAGAAGTTATAACAAACTATAATTAGAAGCTGTAAGAAGCTCTAGAGATTTAAGGATCTGCAAGGGGTTGTAAGAAAGTTGTAACGATAGATATAAGAAGTTGTTGAATTATTAAAAAGTTGTACAGTATATAATTTATATATATATATGCATAATTGTTGATCGTTAACAGATGAATTGTGAAAGAAATGTATTTCATGAAAGTAAATTACGTGTATCACTCATATCTATGAAATAAATTAATAACATCACTAAAAAAGTTATATTTTAACATTATAGAAAAATGTTATTTTTCCACAATTATCATTTTGGATGATAAAAAATAATATTGAAATAATGTAATTAATGAAAATAAACTTTTAAAAAAGTGAATTAAGTAACAATAAAATGAAATGAAAAATTTTCTTATAGGTATTTCATCCCTATAAGAAAATTAAAAAATAACAAATTTTCTCAACAAAATTGAATAGAACCTTAAAAGTGAAATCCTATTTAAATTAAACATTTTGAAATCAAATTCGACCCAATGTTTAATTGTACCATGATAGTAAACTAGTAATCAAATTGTTATGAATAAACTTACGGATGGAATACCTAAAATGCTTTCATCGCTAATAATTTGACTATCTTCCTATATGGTTCACATCGAAGCTGAGATGTAAATGCAATTTTTGTATTATAATTTTAAATTTGTTGACTTATGTTCTCTACAAAACACATATGCTCCATGTCAAAACTCAAATATTATTTCACATCATTAAATTATGTGTTTATCTTTATACAAATATTATATTCAGAGAAAAAGATGTAAGATTTTTTATATTAGTAACATATGTATATATATATATATATATATATATATATATATATATATATATATATATATATATATATATATATATATATATATATATATATATATATATAGACATATAAATATATATATATATATATATATATATATATATATATATATATATATGTATATGTATGTATGTATGTGAGAGAAAAAAATAAATGACAAGTTGAATGTTATAAAAATTATACAAGGAGATTTAAGAAGATGTAAGAAGATGTAAGGAGATGTGCAATGAGATGTAAGAAGATGTAAGAATCTAGTTAAAGTTGTAAGAAACTGTAAGAAGTTGGAAGGAGATGTAAGGAACGGTAAGCTATAAGGTAAATCCTCCTAGTCGTAGAAAAGAACAGGGCATAATACACAATTATTTAACGAATCATTTTTAAGTATTGTTTTGTGACATAACCAATTGGACTCTCTAATTATTGATTATCAAGGATTATGCCCATTAATTCATCCACATGGCTTCAACTTAGGTTTCCTAATTCACCTAGGTTGTGTGTACCTTACTCAATGATCACATTGTTCAGATGTGCGCTCATCAATTTGCGTTCCACTTTCAGATAATAATCAGTAATATTTTAAATATAATTTTCTCCTTCCCTCATTTTTAGCTAAAATGAATTAAAATGTACGCACTTATTAAAAAGTAAATTTTTATTTTTACAGGAGCAATCTTATTGGACTACGGCTCATTCTGTGAATATTTTTGTATTTTAATCATTCCCAAAAAGTGACTTGTTAGCAAACTCCCCATGCAATGCTAACCTAGACCCTGACTTGTTCCCATACTTTAAGTCGTGATCCAGCAATTGGTAAGAAGGAAAAGTCTTTTCCACCTCAGAATGGTTAGACAACAAGAATATCTTCCCTAACTTCCAATTCTCCTTATACCACCAAGGAAGGCTTGGAGGACCTCTAGTGTAGTCGAACTTGCATAAGGATGTTATGGAATTGGCAACTTTATCTCTTCTCCATCTAGGTCAGTCTCACATGGTTGGATGTATAAATAATGTTGACCACTAGTAGCTTTGTCCATGAAAATAACCACTTCGAGGAGGCCCTATAACAGTAGCAACACAGAAAGAAGATTAGGTTATACGATTTTGTAATCATAACATTACAATAATTAAATTGGGACTAAAAATTTTAGGGCATGGAAAATGTCGACCACTAGTAGCTTTGTCCATGAAAGTAACCACCTCGAGGAGGCCCTGTAACAGTAGCAACACAGAAAGAAGATTAGGTTATACGATTTTGTAATCATAACATTTCAATAATTAAATTGGGAGTAAAAAATTTAGGGGATGGAAAAATTGGGGAAGGAAAACAAGCATACGAATAGACTCAAGCAAGGAAAACAAGCATATGAATAGACTCAAGCAAGGAAAGCAAGCACATGAATAGATTCAAGCAAGATTTCTTCAGCAACAAATTAATCTATTGATATACCCAAAAGGGTGAGGCATTCAAAGGTCAATTGATAGTCAAGTAAAGTTCGTCTCTTGAAGAATTTTTGCATTCGGAGAAGTTCACCTTTAGAGAATTTAAGATTAACCTGTTGATATACCTGGAAGGGTGAGACATTCAAAGATCAACCGAAAATCAAGTAAAGTTCATATCTTAGAGAATTTTCTCCTTTGTGGAAGTTCATTTTCAGACAATTCAATATTAACCAGTTGATGTACCTAGAAGGACGATACATTCAAAAGTTCACCAAAAATTAGTAAAGTTCGTTTTTGGAGAATTTTAGCCATTGGGGATGTTCGCTTTTATAGAAATCAAGGTTAATCCATTAATGTACCCAAAAGGATGAGACATTCAAAGGACAACCTAAAATTAAGTAAATGTCACTTCTTGGAGATTTTTCACCTCTAGGGAAGTTCACCTTTAGAAAATTAAAGGTAAACCTATCAATGTATCCAGAAGAATTAGACATTCAAAGGTCAACCTAAAATCAAGTAAATTTTGCCTGTTGGAGATTTTTCACCTCTAAGGAAGTTCGTCTTTAGAGAATCCAAGGTTGGCCCATTGATATACCTAGAAGAGTAAGACATTCAAAGGTTAACTTATAATCAAGCAAAATTCATCTTTTGAGGAATTCAAAGTTAATGGTGAATCATTCAAAGGTTAACCACAGTGCATTGTTATATGTTTTAACAAGGTGCAAGCAAGTTCTTTGTTGTATTTTAGGACAGGAGTTAAACAAGTAAAAAATTTCACAAATGAAAAGTCATTAAAAAGAAAAAGGGACCATAGCTGCATGCACAGTATAAAAACTAGCCCCCTCAAGTTAGAATGCTAAAGTAATTGATTGATGTTGCAAATAAAATAAACTAGGAAAAGGACATAGAGATCAAAAGATACAAAAAAAATTGGGGCATGGATTATACCTATGTCTTTCTTCTTCGTGATAGATTAATAGGTTGTGCAGACTGAGACTTGTGAAATCAAAAGGGCAATGAAATTGTTACATAGCCAATCACATCTTCACCAAGGGTAAAGGGCATGTAGTATATATTGTCAAAGATCTTGACCTATTTGATATATTCCAAAATCTTTCTTTGTGCAATATATGCTATAATGAAGTGATGATTTTTAGAATTAAGTGATATCTTTAATATATACTTATCAAGTGTCTTATATTTCAAATCAACTTAGGTGTATTGAAAAAGGGGCATTAACTAATTGAACCAAAATATGTTAGGTGAGTGCATCAACTTATGTACACTCGACATGATAGAATTTTGGGCCAAAGAAAGGGTTGATAATCCTTCTTGGAGACCTATCCAGTCAACAAGATGGACTTGGGTGCTACAACGATTAAGGGCTCACAAGTGGTCCTTTAAACTTTCAAGTATTTGAACCCTGACCACACCTAGATACTACAAAATTATGGATGCGGCCAACATTTAAGAGAGCATTTGTAGAAGGCAATTCTAACCAATGATGACCCACCATGTGGAATATTAAATACTTCTATCATAATGAATTATACTTTGCCATGTGTTAAATTAATTACAATAGTGCACTAAATTAAAATATTTAATAGAAATATGTTACGGCCAATTAGAAAGCACAAACATGTCATAAATGATGCAGAGAAAACAAATGGTTATCTCCTTCCTTTGAATGAAAATAATTAAGAGGAAATCTTAGCTCAAGTTCCTTTATGAATAAAGTGCTTCCTCCCTCATTGAAGGAGGATGCATTGTGAAGAACCTATAAAAGTCAAGAATTCTCTTTGAAATAAGATAGCAAGTACTCTAAACACATGCCAGCTACTCTCAGAGATCAAACTCTTATTTTGATTGAGATTAAACCTCTTAGGCTTACTCTCAAATCAAATTCATTCAACACTATTCTAGGAGATCAAGTCAAAGGATTTATTACACTTGCTCTTGTAACAATTACACAAAGATCATACCTATTCTTTGATATAAATGCAAATTGAATTTATTTCTCAATTTTCTATCTAATTTATTTTCGGCTAAAAATTTTTGTACACATTGGCATCAAAGCCAAAGTTTTAATTCAATGTGAGCTATAAGGAACAAATGAGTCAAGTTTAATGTCATTGGGAGCATTGGCTATGAAATTAAGATTTTGTAGTCATTATTTGTACAATATTAAATAGTACTTCGCTCTTATTACTTCTCTTCTTAGTTATTTTATTTGTTTTAATGGAACTAGGCCTCTGCTCTTTGCTATTATCGCCTTGGATTTAAGTAGTAGTGTAAATAGTTTTAAGGGATTTTATTTTACGCATGTTTAATACATTGGTTTGAAAAGAAAAAGTAAAAAGAAGAAGTAAGGGGTGTTTAATGTATCATGTAATTGATTACATAATTGTGTATGGCCAATACAATGAGATGTTGAGATCTGGCATAAGAGTGATTGTGTAACCTACATGTAATTGGTTGATATTGATTCAATACTTTCAACAGATAATGTATTATAAAGGATTATAAGCAGTATATTACACGTTAATTTATGGATGACACATGTTGAGTTAGAGGATGATGTAAAAATTTGACGAATGAAAATTCTGTGCAACTTACGGGCTTAGTGTGCCATGAGATTGTGTTATGTTTTTCATTGATTTGCAATGCCAATTACTAGAACTTATATACATCTTGCACCCTTATTCTAGTTGCCGTTGGAAGCAAGGAAGAGAGAGGAATAGGAAATACAATGCAACAGAAATCGAAAAAAGATTACAATGAATATTTAGTGATATCCTATTCCTAACATCCCCCTCGGGTTGGAGCGTGCAGATTGACCATACCCAACTTGCTCTTGAGATATTGAAATTGCCTCCTTCCTAGTGCCTTAGTGAAGATGTCAACAGGTTGATGTTTAGAAGTTGCATGTATGAGAGTAAACAATCCAGCTACTGATTTTTCACGAATAAAGTGACTATCGAGTTTAATATGTTTTGTCCGTTTATGAAAGATCGGGTTGCTTAGCTATCACAAAAGAGCTTCATAGGTTGTTTGCAAAAGATGCCCGGTGAAGCTAAAAAACTTCATAGCCTTATGAATTCGTTGGTAGCCATAGCCATTGCCTTATACTCAGCTTCTACTAAAGGTTGGGAAATAGTTGCTTACTTCTTAGTTTTTCAAGATATAGGAGATCCCTCGATTGTGACAAAATATCCAGTCGACGACCTTCTGGATAGTAGACACGCTCCCCAGCTAGAGTCATAAAACCCATAAAGCTGTAAATCATTTCTAGCAGAAAGGAAAATCTCTTCACCTGGGCTGCCCTTAAGGTGGCGAAGTACTCTACGTGCCAGCCTCTATGTGTTCTTCCTTGGGGGATTGCATAAATTATGATAAGATATGTACGGTATAAGTAAGTTCCGACCTCATAATAGTGAGATAGATAAGTCTTTCCACTAAACTGCAGTATCTAGTAGCATCATTCAAAGATCTGCTCATTGCCAATGCTAACTTATGATTCTCCCCAATGGGAAAATCAATTGGTGTTGCACCTCATAATCCACATTCATCAATGATTTCTAAGGAATATTTTTGTTGACACAAGAACATACCCTTGGGCCCTTGGGCTACTTCAATACTAAGAAAGTAGTTCAAGACCCTAAGGTCCATTATGTTGAAGCATGCATATAGATAGTTTTTGAAGTCTTTGAATGAGAGTTGTTGCTAGTTAGTACGATATCATCCACATAAACCAACAATGCCATAAATATATCTCCTTTGCAAAAAACAAATGAAGAGTAGTCCATAGAAGAGCGAATAAATCCATATGCACATAATTTTAAAGAGAGTCTTATGAACCATTGATGAGGTGCTTGACGTAGTCCATACAATGACTTCTTTAGGTAACACACCTTGTCCTTATTGGTTGATGAAAAATCAGGAGGCAACTTCATATAAACTTCTTCTTCTAGGTCACTATGCGAAAATGCGTTGTTTACGTCCATCTGGTGTATTTCCCATCCTTTTGCAATTGCAAGTACCAGAAAGCACCTCACACTTGTCATTTTAGTGACAGGTGCAAAAGTTTCATTGTAATCGAACCCTTCAATCTGATATTCGCCCTGGATAACCAATCATGCTTTATATCACTGAATGCTGCCGTCTGAGTTGTACTTCACCCAGTAAACCAATTTGCAATTAATGGGCTTCTTACTTGGAGGTAGGTCTTCCACTATCCATGTTTTGTTCTCTTCCAATGCTCGTATTTCTTTAGCTGTAGCTTTCTGCCAAAGAGGGTCCTTCACCGCTTCCTGAAAATACTTAGGCTCCACCACCTTTGTTGTAGCAACCAAAAAAGTTTTATGGGATGCATTAAATTTTTCATATGACACATAGTTTGCTATAGGATAATGCATACCTGAGGATCTTGATTGAAGTGCATTAGTGATGGAGGAGTCATCAGTTGGGTCATTGGGTCAAGCACTATAACACAAATAATCATTAAATAGGGCTGGTCGTTTTTGGGCATGAACTGGTTTATGGACTTCACGTTGCTGGCCAATGTTCTCCCCCTGGGCTAGTTCATGTTGGGCCGAGGTTGTGCTGGCTAGATCTTTAGTTCCTCTTGTCCGGCCTATTCTTGGCAGCCATGCTCTCCTGCAGATTGGGCCTGCGTTATCAAACAAGGCCTATCTTGTTGCTCATCACCGAGGAGGCCCAAACATCCATCTGGGTCCTCAATATGGCTGAGCCTGCCTTCTGCTACTGGTTGAGGATTTGTGGGCTGGACATCCAGGTTCCCCTTCTCGTTGGGCTCCATTTCCTCGGCTAATAGAATGTGTACTAGTGCTGAATTTTTTTCATTGCTTTGTATTTCTCTGCTTGCTTTCTCATGATGCTCCTTCTCAATATTTTGAGCAAAAGGGAAAATATGTTCATGGAAGATTACATCTCTACTCACAAAGAATTCATGTGTCTCTAAGTCATAAAGTCTCCCCTTTTACCCAAAAGGATAACCTACAAAAAGAAACTTTCTACTACAGGATGTAAACTTGTCTTTGGTTTTTAATCTATTTTGTGTAAAGCATAATGTTCCACAAACCCGTACATGATCATATGAAGGCCTTCGGTGATATAAAATCTCATAAGGAGTCTTTCTTAACAATAGTTTGCTAGGTGTTCTATTTATCAAGCGAGCCCCCACAAGAACATATTCCCCCCATAATTTTACCGGCAAGTTGGCTTGAAATAAAAGAACTCGGGCTACATTCAATACATGTCAATGTTTTCGCTCTACCCTACCATTTTCTTAGGGTGTGTCAACGCAACTACTTTGACACAAAATTCCATTTTCTACATAAAAGCCTTTCATTGGATTTGATGTAAACTTGGATCCATTATTGCTTCTTACCACCTTAACACACTTTCCAAATTGGTTTTTGGTCATGGCAATGAAATTTTTGAGTTGTTGACTTATTTCTCCCTTTTCTCTCATCAAATAAATCTAGGTGCTTAGCTAGCATCATTAACTATTGTTAAAAAATAATGCGCACCATTAGAGGATGATACTCTATAGGGACCCCAAATATCACAATGGATAAGCTCAAAAACATACTCAGCTTTATTTCAACTCGCAGGAAATTTTCCACAGGTTTGCTTTGCACGACACATATATCATTATTATTTTTACTAGGATTAAGTCCTAAATGTTTAGGAAGGAAAAACAACACTTCACTAGATGGATGCCCTAATCGTCTGTGCCATAGGTTGTCGAAGGTGATTATGTTTGCTTGACTCTTTTCCAATGACCCTTGTTTGTAGTAATAGACTCCTCCACGTTGCTCACTAGCACCAATTTGAATCCTCGAAGTGAGGTCATGTAACACACATGCATCATCAGAAAATATAGCAAAACATCTCATTTCTTTACACAGTATAGCTATAGAAATTAGATTGCATTTCAAACTAGGTAAATAAAGTACATTGTTTAGTCTCAAATTTCCACCCAAAGTCACACTTTCTTGGTGAGAAGCCATGGTGTTTGCTCCATCGGGTAGACCAATGGTTATGGGTAGAATCGACTTGGTTGCTTCCAATATGTTTGAGTTGTCTGTCATGTGGCATGAAGCACCGCTATCAAGCATCCATAAAGCCTTACTGGAGAGTTGATCACAACTAGATTTAGGAACTTCAATAAGACTTGTTGAATCTACTCAGTGGTCAGACCTAGGATGGAGACTTGATTTTGTTCTGCTGCTATGTGGCTATTGTCGAGGGCTGTTTCAGTTCCAGCCACTGTAGTGTGGGTTATTGCATGCCTAAGGCCATGGTCTCTGCCTCCATATCTACCACCGCATCTAATTCATCCTCCATGACCTCCTCTGTGACTACCCTAGTTTGGTGGATAGCCTACAACTTCATAACAGTGTGCCTCTTCATGCCTATATTTCCCAGAATGTTTGCACGTGGGCTTTTCATTCATGACCTGCTATTAAGGCAACTCCGTTCTCGACACGATGATCAATCTCATCATAATATGTTTGTGATTTTCTTCTTCTTGTATTATGCTGAAAATAGTATCAATGGATGGTGAAGGATCATGCGCTAGAACCTGACTTCGCACGATTGAGAAGGACTCATCGTTTAACCCCATTAAAAACTAGTGAGTCTTTTCTTTATCCACCATCTTCAATACCTTATCTCCAATCCCGCATTCATACTTACCACATGTGCAATGGGGAATCTTTGCATAGTTTTCTAATTCACTCCATATCCCCATTAGTTTGTTGTAAAATTCAACAACTTCTAGCTCTTCTTGTTTACAAGATACAAGATTGGCCTTTAGTTGATGAATTTTAGGAGTATTTGTAGTAGCATATCCTTTGTTCAAATTTTCCCACATGGCTTGGGCTATATCAATGGAGGTCACACTCGTGTGGAGTTTGGGGTCAATTACGTTTAGAATCCATGAACAGCTCATAGGATTGGCCATCTCCCAGACAACAAATTCACTGTGATCTTCATCCTTTTTGTGCTTTGGTTTGGCTAGGGTTCCTTCTATGACCCCTAGTTATTTTTAGACTTTAGCATAGCTCTTACCACCTTCCTCCATATATCAAAGTTTTTACTATTGAATATGGCTGAAGTGACAACAACTCCTGGCTCTTTTGATAGGTGTAGATAGTATGGTGATTGATTTTCAATCACAAACTTCTTTTCTCCTGGCATGGCTCTGATACAATGTAAAAATTTGAGAAATGAAAATTTTGTGCAACCCACGGGCTTAATGTGCCGTGAGATTGTGTTATGTTTTTATTGATTTGCAATGCCAATTACTAGGACTTGTATGCATCTTGCACCCTTATTCTAGTTGCCATAGGAGGCAAGGAAGAGAGAGGAATAGGAAATATAATACAACACAAATTGGAAAAAGATTGCAATGAATATTTAGTGATATCCTATTCCTGATAGATGTCATCTTGTGTAATGGGGATTACTAGCTCTTATTATAAAATAGCATAGTCATGTATGGGTCATGTTGTTGTAGTTAATTTTGAAGGCCCTTACATGTGAGTGTTTTGCAATTGTACAATTGATAGGTAGCTTGCCTTTGAGAATCTCACAAGTTAAATTGTGGACATGAGTATTAAATTCATACTATCGATTTAGTGAATATAGTTATATAATGTGTTCAATTGTACAATGAATTTTCTGAAAGTTATGAAAACAAAAAAGAGATAGATTGTTTGTTTTGAGGTTTGAGTTTAAGTCATTGAACATAGGTTACTATATCCAAAGTGAAACCTAAGTAAGTTACATGACATTTGCTTGAGATGTGGTTATAGACTAGACCTAAAAAAAAATTGAGCTGACTTGAGTCCACCTGAAAATTTTGGATTTTGAACATGATTTTTTCGACCTGAACATGAAATTGATTAAACTTGAAAAACCTGCAAATTAGGGGATCATAACTACCTGAACCTGAACTCGAACCCCACCCTTGATCCACTCAAATAGTATATCCTTATGTTTTAACATTTCTAATTTGTCCCTCTCAGCAGTAATTGTTTGCCAAATTAAACAATAGCATCCCTTCTTTCATAAACTCATTCTCATAAAATAACATCTTACACAATTTGTAACTGGGACTACTTTAAAAAATAGGCATGAAATGATGTGAAATAACTATTTCGTTTTAAGAAAATCAATTTAGAATAAGATAAATATTTTAAATGCTCAAACCATGCCATTATATTTTTAGTGAAGTGACGATATATCATTATAATTTAAATAGTGTTACTACGTAGTAATCTAAAATTTAGATGTTATGATTAAAAGATAATTGTAATATCTTGTATTTCTCTAATATCATTTCATTTGATTTCCATTTTATTTGGTCTCAAAATATGATGTTTGGTTGGATGTAAGTAATGGAAATATAATGCAATTAACTTTGCAATACAATCATGATTTCTTAGTTTATGATAATTATAATATAAGATAGTTCTTTTACTGCAATACTTTAATACAACCAAACAAGGTAATGAAAATACAATTTTAAACTTATTTGCATTGCAAGATTGATTGCATCTAACCAAACATTACATTAGTGTTATGAGTTAGGGGCTCTAATATAATTAATGTAAGGTAGCAAGGTAGACACTTAGGGGCTCTAATATAATTAATGTAATATAACTTGTTTTGAGCAATTGGGTCTTGTATAAACCACAATGAGAATCATTGAGATTAGTTTTTATAGGAGTTGGACCCCACACATAAAAAGATATAATCCAAGTTTAACTGTAAATTTAGTATTATAAGATCAAATGCATAAAAGAAGACATGTGACATTTTTCTTAAAATCCTAAAGGATTGATCATCTTCTCCCAATTAAGTTTGTCTCATACAATTCTGGTAAATTTGAATCCTTTTACGGTTCTACCAATTCTCTGGCAAGGCTTAGTAAACCCATGTTAAATTCTCTTATACAATGCTTAAATAGGATACTCTAGCTTCTTGTTAATTAAATATTTTGGGTTTCACCTTGATTTGATACCAACCAAAGTTATACTCACTCATCATTAAGTTCTAAGTCATGTTTTCATTTGAATCTTATCATATTTATCTTTCATCCTCATAATCGTGCTTGTTGAGTTCGTGAGTATACAACCACAAGAGGGGGGTGAATTGTGGTGTCTGATTTTCGTGTTGTAAATAACAAACACCCTCACAGAGGTTGTTCTCAAATGACAAACACCCTGATAGCTTGTTTGCACGGGGTGTTCTCAAATATTGCAGATGCGAAAATCACCAGGATAAATGCGGAAAATAAAGCACACACAATTTTTACGTGGAAAACACCTCTAGCCCAACTGAGGTGTGAAAAACCACGACCTACCTCGTGTAGGATTTAACCACTTTCACTAACGGGCTTCACACGTTACAAATGTAACACACCTTGTTACAACTTGCAACCACGTAACCTTCTTCCCAAAGACAGGTTACACCACGTCCAACCTTCGCAAGATTAGACACATCCAAGTCCACACGACTACGACACACTCACTCACTTTTCTGATCAAGATCAGGGTTACAAACACCTTACAGGGGGTGCTTCTCACTAAGCAGATGTAAGGTACAATGAAGATCCTATTATGCCAATGGTTTGAAAACTCAAATCAAACACAGCTTGTCACGGTTTTGCTTTTCAGAATGAAGCTCAAGAATTTTAATGTGAAAACCGAGTTTCCTGATTTTTCTAGATTTTTCAGAAAGCTGTGTTGCTTCTCTTTTTCAGTCTGAGTTTTTTCTATCTGCTTCTTGGCTTTTTTATGGGAGAGAAAAGTTGCGGTTTTTAAACACAAGGTCCAACGGTCAAAAACCAAAGACTCAGCTAAGTATGGAAAATGATTTGCAAACAAAATATATTCTCCAACGGCTAATGATGAATTTATCCCAAAATATAAGGGATTTTGTTATCTTAAAAGATAACCCTTATCTTCCCATAGCCGTGAAGAGGTTTAAAGAGATTTTCAGCTTTTACCAAATCCGAAAATATAGTCATAGGAATCTTTTGATTTGGCAAATCTCCCAAACCTATTTTCGCAAATCTCCATAATATTTTCAAGAACTATCCTCTCCAGAAAAATAGCAATTTTGAAATTCAAAGAAAGTATTCTGGAGATCTTGGCCAACCAAAATGAATTTTCAAAAATAATCGGGTATGGCCACTGCAGTTCAGAAACACCCTAGGCACCCTGTTTGCAGGGTTGTTCGCAACTGGTGTTCTGAAGTACTTTAGCGCAAATACCGATTCAAGAGGTGTTTAAAATGATGTTTTCAATATTGGCATATTAACAAGAGTCTAATTAAATAAAACCTATATACCCAAGACTTCTTGTTTTGAACCAGTCATCTTGTCCGAGATTTGTAGAGCTGCTGTGAACACCAAGGCCACCTTGTTTGCTGGGGTTGTTCTTTACATTGCTAAAGTTCAGGAACACGCTTTACAATCAACTGTCGAGATGGTGTTCTTGACTTAATATGGAATCACCAAGTAAAACCTGTCTAGAAGACTTGTTCTCACATGTAGCAAACCAGTTAATACAATAAAGATCACAAATACCAGTTAGGCCTGTTTGGAGATCGTGTCCGGAGCAACATTACTTGGACAAATTTTTACACTTGGATTTGTTATCATCAACACTAAATATAATCAACAAATTCCCCCTTTTTGATGATGACAAACCAAGTGACCATATTGACAAAATTTAAACGCACTTAATAACGTTTAATGCTGATAGGGATCTGCTGATAGGGATCCTCTAGGTGCTAGGTCATATTTGGGATCCTCTAGGTGCTAGGTCATATCTGGGATCCTCTAGGTGCTGGGTCATATCTGGGATCCTCTATGTGCTAGGTCATATCTGTCCATATGGTCTTATTCCCCCTTTTGGAATCATTAAAAAGCATAAGCAACAGGAGTAATGCAAGAAAAGCAATATAGAGCATAAGGTGCAAGTAGCATTAATAAAGGGATATTGCATTAAAAACATTACAATGCCAAAAAACTGAGATGAGAGGAAACAAGAGAACAGCCTAGAGAATCAGGGAGCAGGGGGTGGTTTCGTTTGCAGAGGAGGGATGCTAGGGGCAAGAGTGGAGAGAAGTGCAAGCAAATCTTCATGGCGTTTGGCCGAGAGAGCTCGTTCCTCAGCAAGAGCAGCCTTGACAGCTGAGAGCTCATCCTTGAGGCGAGCATTGTCCTCAAGAACAGCCTCAACCTTGACGGAAGGTTGCCCAGAAACAGGTGGTCGAGGTGGTCGACGACCCTGTTTGGAGACTGACCCTTCGCCAACCTCATAGCCACACCCTAGCAGAGTGTCAATCCCAATCTCATCAATGATTTGGGCCGCCACTCTTCGTGTGAGCACTATCCCAAAGTGCTCAAGCACCCTTGTCAACAGAAACCCATAGCCAAGATCATGTGCCCGGGTGGTGTTCGCAATTCGCTCTATGTGGCGAATCATGATTGCAGGGAGGTTTACTGGTTCCTCCCGATCCAGTAGGTCCACCAGACATTGATCGAAGGCATCTGCTGAGTTTCACCCTTGACCTCGCGGTATTATGTTCTTGATGGTGAACATAAACAGTAGTTGGTGCAGGGAGGTCATTTCACCCTTCTTAACCGAGAGGGGTGTTCTCAGGCCCTGTTTTTGACTAAGGCGTTTGGACACCTCTAAGAGCCTGGCTGTTTCCAGGGCAGTTTTGTCTTCCCTCACATACACAGCAAATCCATGAGAATGGATGCCCAGAATGTCACCAAGGGTGGCTGCATCAAAGGAGAAATGGCACTCATTGACAGCACTTATCACCACCCCATTTGTGACAGAGCAGTTGGCATAGAACTCAGCCAACTCAGGCACAGAACACCCTTGCTGGGTGTTTGCAAACAACTCAAGCCAGCCTTGGGCTCGAAGCTTGTTCAAGAACACCCCCAGACCCTGTTCCTCGAAAAAGCTTACATTCACTACCTTCCCCCTGACGACATTGCGCTTCAGCAACTGCGCATGTTTGTCAGACATAGGAGAGGGAGTGAACTGCTTTGGGCGTTTAAGGACAGGAACAGAGGTGGTAGTTTCTGGTAGGGGGCTGTTCTGGGCTTTCGCTTGAGGGGTGTTTTGGCAGGAGAGGGCTTCACAGCAGGTTTATTGGTTGGTTTTGGAGGAGATTATTCTTCAGAGGACTCGGAAAACACCGGTGTCCCCTGTTTGAAGGTGGTGTTCTCAGAGTCAGAACTCGAGAACCCTTCAGAAGAAGAAGAAATCTCCTCGATGATAGGAGCAGAGGGTTTGGAGGGACGATGAGAGGATTGAAACGCTAGCCTTGCAGATTTTCGAGAGGGCTTAGAGGATTGAGGAGAAGAGGGAGTTTGAGAGGGTTGAGACCTTGGTTGTGGCCTTGTTCTTGGCGTTCTGCTACGCCTAGCCACGATTTTCACCCTCTTCCTTTTCTCTCCAGTTTGAAAGTCTGGAGTGGAGATTTCAGCCTCAGGGAGAGAATTCTTCTCTAGACTCTCCTCTGACGACTCATTCGACTTCCCTTGGAAATCGACATGCAGATCCTCCACAAACACACCTTCGACAGAGGCAGCCCCTGTTTCTGTCGCGGTGTCAGAGAACAACCCAGAAGAACAGGGCTCAAAATTAAACCCTTCAGGGGTTTCCAAGAATTGTTCTTGAGACCCCGACTTTGTTCCCTCTGACTCAACTAAAATGGGACAAGCAATTGCCCCTACGAGGAACACCAATTCCCTTCCACATTCAAAGGGAATATCATCCATCCCCATTCCCACTGATTTTAGGGACAAGCGATTCAGGAACTTGAAAGGCTTGTAAAGAATTGGGCGAGGGGGAGCAGGGATTGAGGCTGCAAGAACGAGGGCTTTTGATTGAGAAGAGTTGTTGGAAGCCATTGTTGCTAGAAGAGAGAGATTAGGGTTTAAGGTGTTTGCAGGATGTTCGGTTTTTGCTTGAGGGCGAGATGAACGATAGTACTGAGAGCAGGGCATATAAAGAGAGAGAGAGAGAGAGCAGCCGAATCTTTGAGAAGATTTCTTGATTTGCAACGGGTAGGAGCATTAACATCTTGTGCCTTGGGAAGGAAAGAAAACACACCGAGCAACCAAGGGGCGTACCTGTTCTCTGTATTATGCCTGTTCTTTGCCGTCTGATCTGATTCGACTGAATGGCATTAAGACGGCTCCAGTACATCCCCTTATGCTGTACTAAGTAGATAACAGATAAAAAAAATGCACGCAATTCGAGTGTATGCAATCACATCCGTTATTAATAAAATTTGCAAACAGGGGGAGAGAACAGGGTGTAAAGGTTGATCTTACCAAACCCAGTTCATGTTCTGGAAACAGGTATCTCAGGGTGTTCTCACCAACCCTAGTTCCAGTCTATTTCTTTCAAAATGATCTCTAGCGAGTGCCTTAGTGAATATATCAGCAATTTGATTTTCCGTTGAGCAAAAATTCATAGAGATTAAACCCTTTTCAACATTATCTCTCAAGAAATGATGTCGAATGTCAATATGCTTTGTTCTTTTATGTTGACATGGATTTTTGGCAATGTTAATTGCACTTGTGTTATCACAAAAAATAGGAATGCATCCAATGTCAACACAAAAGTCCTTAAGCTGTTGCCTTATCCACAACAGTTGAGCACAACATGAAGCTGCTGCAACATATTCAGCTTCTGCTGTGGACATGGCAACTGAATGTTGCTTCTTGGTAGCCCAAGATACCAAACAAGGTCCAAGAAAGTGAGCCATACCTGAGGTACTCTATCTATCAACTAGGAATCCAGCATAGTCAGCGTCAGCATATCCAACAAGATCAAAATTGCAACCTTTAGGATACCATAAAGCTAAATTGGGTGTATGTTTCAAATACCTTAGTATCCGTTTAACAACCTTAAGATGAGTTTCCTTAGGGTTAGACTGAAAACGGGCACATAAACCAACACTAAAAACAATATCAGGTCTACTAGCGGTTAGGTATAAGAGTGACCCAATCATACCCCTATAGAGTTTCTCCTCAACTGAGGGACTCCCATCATCCATAACCAACTTGGTTGAAGGAGAAATAGGAGTGTCTATGGGTTTAGCTGACTCCATCCCAAAACGCTTAAGTAACTCCTTGATATACTTTTGCTGATGGATCATGGTGCCGTTTGGAGTTTGCTTGATTTGTAAGCCTAAGAAAAAATTAAGCTCACCCATCATGCTCATCTCAAACTCACTCCTCATCATATTTGAAAATTCATTGCATAAATCATGATGAGTTGCACCAAATATAATGTCATCAATATATATTTGGACAATCAAAAAATGTTCCCCCTTAGATTTTAGAAACAAGGTATTGTCTACCTTACCTCTTTTAAAATCATTTTCAAGTAAAAAACTTGACAACCGTTCATACCAAGCTCTTGGAGCTTGTTTTAAACCATAAAGTGTCTTGTCAAGTTTAAAAACATAATTTGGAAAATCACCATTTTCAAAACCAGGGGGTTGTTTGACATACACCTCTTCTTTAAGGTATCTGTTTAGGAATGCACTTTTAACATCCATTTGATATAGCTTGATTTCCATATGAGCTGCAAAGGCTATTAAGATTCGAATAGCTGCAATTCTAGCAACTGGTGCAAAGGTTACTTCATAGTCGATCCCTTCTTCTTGATTGTATCCTTGTACAACCAGCCGTGCCTTGTTCCTAGTGACTGTTCCTGACTCACCCAGTTTGTTTCGGAACATCCACTTGGTTCCAATGATTGTTCTCTCTGCAGGTTTAGGTACAAGGTGCCATACTTTGTTTCTCTCAAATTGATGAAGCTCTTCTTGCATAGCCGTGATCCAATCTGAATCTGCAAGAGCTTCATTCACACTTTTTGGCTCAATGTTAGAAAGAAAAGCATAGAAAGCACAAAAATTCTTTAGTTTAGGTCTAGTTTGCACTCCAGTATTAATATCTGACAAGATTTGATCAAGAGGGTGCGAACTATGGTGCTTCCATGGTCGTGGAGTAAGAGGATCCACAGACCCATGCTCTACTCTAGTCGTAACATAATGCTTACGATCATCTCCCGAGCCTGTTTCTGCACATGTTTGTAAGTCTATTCCTGAAGAACACGGTTCCGAACAGGGTTCAGCGGTGTTTTCCCCTGTTTGGTGTTCACCTTGCCTGCTGTTCTGAGGAACACCTTCAGGAGTTGTTTTCTCCATGGTGTTCTTACCTCGTTTATCTTGGAGCAACACTTCTTTTCGAACAAGACCTAATTCAAGTTCATCTTCCTGTGCATCATTCTCACTCAACACGTTAGATTCATTAAAAAGCACATGCACACTTTCCTCAACACACAAGGTTCTTTTGTTAAAGACTTTGTATGCCTTGCTGTGAGAAGAATAGCCAAGGAATATTGCCTCATCACTCCTAGGGTCAAACTTTCCTAAGGCATCCTTCCCATTATTATGCACAAAACACCTACAACCAAATGTCCTTAGGTGCGTAATATTGGGTTTTCTGCCCTTGAAAAGTTCATAAGGAGTTTTGCTCAAAATGGGTCTGATCATGCATCTATTTATAATGTAACATGAGGTGTTCAATGCTTCTGCCCAGAAATACCTAGGAAGACCACTAGCTATAAGCATTGTTCTGGTCATGTCTTCCAGGGTTCGATTTTTGCGCTCAACCACCCCATTTTGTTGGGGTGTTCTTGGGGCTGAGAAGTTATGATCAACACCATGTTCATTACAATAGTTAATAAAACTTGCATTTTCAAACTCAGTTCCATGATCAGATCTCAAGCTAATTAAAGAGTGTCCTACTCTCTTTTCAACCTTTTTGAGAAAGGCAATAAAATTCTCAAAGGTTTCATCTTTGGATGCCAAAAACAAGGTCCAAGTAAATCGAGAGTAATCATCCACTACAACAGGCACATACTTTTTCCCACCTCTACTGGTTACCCTCATGGGACCACACAAATCAATGTGTAATAATTCTAGAGGTCGAATAGTGCTTACACATTTTTTCGATTTAAAAGAAGATCTGACTTGTTTGCCTTTTGCACAAGCTTCACATACCTTGTCATCATTAAATTTGATGGAAGGTAGTCCAATAACCAGGTCTTTTGAAACAAGTTTGTTTAACAAGGATAAGCTTGCATGACCTAGTCTCTTGTGCCATAGCATTATATCATCATTTAATGCATTTAAACAAGTCAGATTATTTTGGGGAAGAGTGGAAATACAAACTTTATAAACATTTTGACATCGCTTCCCCCTCAACACAACATCTCCTGTGTCGTCATTCACAACCAAGCAACGTGTTTTTAAAAACAGTACTAGGTTGTTCTTGTCACACGGTTGGGACACACTTAGCAAATTGTGCTTTAACCCATCAACTAAGTGCACATTATCAATTGAGTGGGAGAGAGTTTTACCAATATTACCTATACCGACAATTGTCCCAGACTTGCCGTTTCCAAATGCTACACTCCCACCATTCAGAGCTGTAAGTGAGAGAAAGTTTGATCTTTCACCAGTCATGTACCGTGAACACCCACTATCAACAAACCACAACTGCCTGTTTCCAAGGGTGTTAGTGGGGTTGTTCGTAAGGTTGTTCTCTCTCACTTCAGCCTGCAAAACAAATCACGGGTTAGTTTTGGGAACCCAGATCCACTTGGGTCCCATTCTTTTAGACATGTAAAGCTCATCTTTTCTAATCCAGATTTGTTTCACATACCTTTCATTCTTTTCATTGGCATGTTTTCTTAAAGGGCAAGTGTATCTATAATGACCCGTTTTGCCACAATGAAAGCAAACAATGTTTTCAGGTAATCCCACATACTTTCTGTGAATTGGGTAGACTGTTCGTTTAGGCTTATACCCAAGTCCCTTTTTGTTTCGACTGTGGTGAGTGTTTAACCAATCAAGGGCTTGTGAGGACTCGTTCCAGCGCTTGGTTGTGGTAAGCTCATTTTCCAGTTTTTCTATATCAGCATGCAAACCTTTGTTCTCCCTGAGCAAGGACTCAACCATTCCTTCTACCTCAAAGAGTTTTTCCTCCATTCGAGAATAATCTCCGTCTTTTATAAAGAGGTTTTCTTTGAGCAAGTTAATATTCTCATGTAAACCGAGGTTTTCATTTTTAAGAATTTCATTTTCAAGTTCTAGGTCACGAACTTCTCTTTTTAGATCAGCACAAGTGTCTATCAGATTATATAGAAGTTCTTCTAAAGTAGCTTTGTTAAGACCATGTACCTTGCTCTTGAGATCTGAGAGGCTGATTGTTGATTCATCATCTGAATCTGAATCACTTTGTGCCATAAGTGCTACGACCCCTTCTTCAGCTTCAGATTCTCCTTCATCCTCAGAGGAATCTCCCCAAGCAGCCAGCATAGCTTTCGAGAATCGCTTGCCCAGATTGTTTACAGGGTGTTTTCGAACCTGTTTTCGAGGGTGTTCGGGCATCTGATCTTCTCGAAGCAGAGGGCAATTTTTGACTAAGTGATCTGGTTTGCCGCACTTGAAACACCCTGTGAGCTGTTCTTTGGAGGTGTTTCTGGACTTGCTGAAGTCTTTTCTTTTGTTGTTTTCCTTGACCTTTTTGAAGAATTTCTTGAATTTTCTGGACATTAGGGCCATTTCTTCATCTTCAAGGTCAGAGTCAGTGTCCTCATGTGCTTTCAAGGCAAGCCCACGATCCTTCTTTTGCTCCTCTCTTTGCTGTGAGTTCTTTCGGAGTTCATAGGTCTGGAGATTACCAATCAACTCGTCGAGGGTGATCTGGTTCATGTCTTTAGCCTCTTGGATGGCTGTTACTTTGGCCTCCCACGTGCGAGGTAAAATTCTGAGAATTTTCCTCACCAACTCTTCAGTGGTGAAAGATCTTCCCAGGGATTTTAACTCGTTCGTGATGTGGGTGAACCGTGTATACATGTCCATCACAGTTTCATGATCACCCATATCAAACAACTCATATTGTCGCATAAGTAGCTTAATTCTAGATTGTTTAACTTGACTCGTACCTTCATGAGGAACTTGCAGAGCATTCCAGATAGCTTGGGCTGATTCACACTCAGAGATGCGAGTGTATTCATCGGGTCCTAGGCCAAAATATAGAAGCTTTTTGGCCTTGGCATTTTTCTCCATTTTCTTATAGTCCTCGGCATCAAACTCTATGGATTCCTTGGGAACCTTCTTACCATCTTCAAGCACCTTGGTGGGAACAAGGGGCCCGTTCTTGATGAGCATCCATAATTCATAATCTTCTGCCTGAATATAGTTCTCCATCCTATTCTTCCACCAACTATAATGTTGGTCGTTGAAATAGGGTGGACGAGTAATGGATTGCCCTTCAAGAATTCCTTGTGGGGTACTCATCTTCAGAATCTCTCAAGGTGTTAACCTTTTGTAAGAGAACCTGCTCTGATACCACTTGTTGAGTTCGTGAGTATACAACCACAAGAGGGGGGTGAATTGTGGTGTCTGATTTTCGCGTTGTAAATAACAAACACCCTCACAGAGGTTGTTCTCAAATGACAAACACCCTGATAGCTTGTTTGCACGGGGTGTTCTCAAATATTGCAGATGCGAAAATCACCAAGATAAATGCGGAAAATAAAGCACACACAATTTTTACGTGGAAAACACCTCTAGCCCAACTGAGGTGTGAAAAACCACGACCTACCTCGTGTAGGATTTAACCACTTTCACTAACGGGCTTCACACGTTACAAATGTAACACACCTTGTTACAACTTGCAACCACGTAACCTTCTTCCCAAAGACAGGTTACACCACGTCCAACCTTCGCAAGATTAGACACGTCCAAGTCCACACGACTAGGACACACTCACTCACTTTTCTGATTCAAGATCAGGGTTACAAACACCTTACAGGGGGTGCTTCTCACTAAGCAGATGTAAGGTACAATGAAGATCCTATTATGCCAATGGTTTGAAAACTCAAATCAAACACAGCTTGTCACGGTTTTGCTTTTCAGAATGAAGCTCAAGAATTTTAATGTGAAAACCGAGTTTCCTGATTTTTTCCAGATTTTTCAGAAAGCTGTGTTGCTTCTCTTTTTCAGTCTGAGTTTTTTCTATCTGCTTCTTGGCTTCTCTACGGGAGAGAAAAGCTGCGGTTTTTAAACACAAGGTCCAACGGTCAAAAACCAAAGACTCAGCTAAGTATGGAAAATGATTTGCAAACAAAATATATTCTCCAACGGCTAATGATGAATTTATCCCAAAATATAAGGGATTTTGTTATCTTAAAAGATAACCCTTATCTTCCCATAGCCGTGAAGAGGTTTAAAGAGATTTTCAGCTTTTACCAAATCCGAAAATATAGTCATAGGAATCTTTTGATTTGGCAAATCTCCCAAACCTATTTTCGCAAATCTCCATAATATTTTCAAGAACTATCCTCTCCAGAAAAATAGCAATTTTGAAATTCAAAGAAAGTATTCTGGAGATCTTGGCCAACCAAAATGAATTTTCAAAAATAATCGGGTATGGCCACTGCAGTTCAGAAACACCCTAGGCACCCTATTTGCAGGGTTGTTCGCAACTGGTGTTCTGAAGTACTTTAGCGCAAATACCGATTCAAGAGGTGTTTAAAATGATGTTTTCAATATTGGCATATTAACAAGAGTCTAATTAAATAAAACCTATATACCCAAGACTTCTTGTTTTGAACCAGTCATCTTGTCCGAGATTTGTAGAGCTGCTGTGAACACCAAGGCCACCTTGTTTGCTGGGGTTGTTCTTTGCATTGCTAGAGTTCAGGAACACGCTTTACAATCAACTGTCGAGATGGTGTTCTTGACTTAATATGGAATCACCAAGTAAAACCTGTCTAGAAGACTTGTTCTCACATGTAGCAAACCAGTTAATACAATAAAGATCACAAACACCAGTTAGGCCTGTTTGGAGATCATGTTTGGAGCAACATTACTTGGATAAATTTTTACACTTGGATTTGTTATCATCAAAACTAAATATAATCAACAGTGCTAAATTGCTCTAGTAAATTATGTTGAATATCTTTTGTACAACAATGTTGCTTAATCAATTCTTATATCTTGAGCTACGCCCACCACATTCAATTGTTTTTTTTTTTCCCACTTTCGTTAATTACATTTGGGATTATTGCTCTTTGTTCTTAATCTTTCTCAGCTTAAATGTCTTCTTCTTCTTCTTCTTCTTCTTCTTCTTCTTCTTCTTATTATTGTTCTTGTTGTTTTTGTTATTATTATTGTTGTTGTTATTATTGTTGTCGTTGTTGTTGTTGTTGTTGTTCTTCTTCTTCTTCTTCTTCTTCTTGATCCTGTTCTTGTTGTTGTTCTTGTTGTTGTTGTTATTTTTACCTCACATCCTCGTTCACTTGATGTTCAAGGATTTGTTAATTTTGTCATGCCCTTTGAATGCATTATCTATGAGTAGGAGTCCCACTATTAGGCTTAAGTTGGCTTGTTGACTTAATAGGTGGTCAACTTCTACTAAAAAAGTCTCATTGCTGAAGACTATCATGAAGAGTTCTTTGTCCCTTGGCCTTTAGAATCAATGTCACTTAAAAATAATAATATTCATAGTTTTCAAAGTCAAGCTTCTACTTCAAGTATTACCCCTCTTCCTTAATACTCTTCACACTAATTAGACTGCTTGATTAGTAAATGTTGCTTGATTCAATATGTTAACTTCATCCTTACTTTTTGCATCATTATCTCTTTCTATTTTTTTTCTCTTTTTTTTAATGCCTTTGGAATTTATTACTTGCATCTAGTAATGCTTATGTGGTTCTTCTGAATTTCTTCGCCTACAATTGACCATGTTTGTTTGTTGATGAGCATTTTTCCTTTCATTTGTTACAGTCTTATCATTGAACAAGTACAGTCCCTTATTTTATCAAAGATATTTTCATAAGAAGCCTTGCTTCACTTGAGCACATACACTTATGTTATGGTCATTTTCTTTTTTCAAATGCAATTTCACTTTTTTTCAAGTAGACCTAAATGAGCACTTTAGTATCTTTGTTATGACATAAATTTCACTCCCTAAGATGAACCTTTGAAGTTCTTCCCCATCTATTTGTATCAAAATTTCGCTTTATTGGAAGCCTATTGTTGGAGTTGTTTTGTTATTCCATAATTCTATGATAGAGACCTTTAGTTTATAAATTAAAAAAAGCCATAAACAATTGTAAACTTCTCCTTTTCATGAAGTATACAACTCATTTTCCTTGACTTTCTCAAATCACCAACGATATGTTGTGAAAATCGCTTAAGTCGTTCATAACCTTTATTCATAAGATTAACATGCTCTATTTGCTATTAGTCTTCTACCTTCAAAGCCCTTAAAATTGTACCACATTGCTATTGTTTTGTTCCCATTATTTTTTTTACAGTTGGATCACTTAGGTTGAATCTGTATAACTATTGCATGACAAAGCCCCATGAAATGGGTGAACGGATTTAATGACCATGTCTTGTCATCGTGGGTGATTGGTTAAATTTTGTTGGCACTTTATTTACCTAGAATTCAATGTCTTTTACTCTATTTCTTATGGGCATTATGTTTCTTGGGATGCTTCTAGAGTTGACCAAATGACCAAATAATTAAAACCAAGTATTTAACCAAATGACCAAATAAGTGATGGAACTTTACATTGTATCTTCTACTAGATAAGTGGTATAACTTTTCCTTTATATGTCTTCTTCAGAACCTTCCCTACTTTCACCTACAATCTCATCCCCCAAATGTCCAAATAATTAAAATCAACTCTATGTGAACATACCACAACTGTGGCTAATTATAAAAACATATGTACGTAGAGAAGCCAAGTAATAGAAATATATAAGGCTTCCCTCAATGAAGATAAAATGAGGCACTCAATGACAAAGATTACACGTATAGGTTTGAGGATGAAATCCCATGGTTTTGAGATAGTAATGTCAGTTTTTTAAATCTAACAATTTAAGATCATTTCACACCATATCTTGTCTAGATATTTTAGGATCAAAACACGTAGGTTGTCTCAAATGCAAAGAGTCTTAGTATGCTAAAGGTGATTATAGGATATGTCCTTTGTTGTTTGTTTATGCAACAAGTAGGGAAATTGGTTGGGAAACTTGCTAGTTGTTAACTTATGTATAGTTTATTAATCCATTTTCAAAGTCTTACTTCTTCTTGACTAATGTAGTCATCAACCCACCTCTAAAAGTATGAGTTTTGCAAATTAAAGTGATGTTAATCTCAAATTTGAGTGTTATTGTGTGGTTCGGTTTGTTTGTTATAGTTGTACTTTTCCTAGATCTCAAGTTTTATATTTGCCATGAGTGATAGATAAAGCTGCATCGTTCATGATGGAGTTCTCTATGTGGGTGTGATTCTCATTACACACTTGGTAGCAGTTGTAAAAAAGGTCATTAATTAATTAATTATATTAGCTCGCATCTACAATTTTTGAGTGTAAGAAAATCTTGTACGAATATTATGCTACAATAGTACAGCGAATTGCCCTTTTTCTCCATTCAAATAACCAAGGTATGTTTACACATGTTAAATCTAGGAGAAAGAGAATGTTTTTATATCTGTAGCTATGTTGCTTTTAATGCTGTCAATTCATTAACAGAATAGAAGATAATTGAAGATATCTACTACCTTCTTTTTCTTTCATTTTTCTATTTATAGTCATCCAAGCATAAAATAACTACTTTATTTGAAAAGAATAGAATTATGCTCAATATTTATTCGTTTAAAGATTTAGAAATTTATGGAACAATATATAGCAACTATCTAGCAACATAAATGGAGAATGTATATTTAAGTTACTTTTTAGTATGTTATCCATCATAAGTAGGTGAATAACCTTTTTATTTAGGGTATTTAATAAACTTAAAATTAGGATAGAAAAGGGGGCATCATAAGTGACTTTTTGGAGTGAATACATGTTTTGATTTACTTTTTACTAAAACAATGTATTATTATATATATATACAGCATGCTGACTATGGTGATGGTTAATATGTTAGAGATGTTCATTGATATTCTCATTCTTATAGTTCTTTTTTTTGGGGGGGGGGGGGGGGGGGGGAGGGGGTGTTGTCTGTTTACGTGTCTGGAGTGAAGTACTAGATGAAGACATATTAAAGAGAGCAAATATTATTAATTCCTGTAAGTCAATTTGGTTAAGTATGATCCAAAAAGTAATAGCTAATAGCATTGATTATAATAATTATATATAAATCTCATAATTCAACTCATTTTAAAAGTGAAAAGAAAATTGTTTGATAATTTAAAGAATGCCAACCTACGAACTCCGCACTAGCTTAAGGTGGCTTTTAAGAGAAATGGTGACTACAATAAGGCTTCTCTAACTCTCAAGTTATGTACTTGAGGTTTGTGGATTCGAAATAAAGTTTAAAATGTAATGGAAAAATTAGTTAATAAAACAATAATTCTACCGTACAATTCTATACATGTAATGCTTTCAATATCCACTGAGATAAAAGAGATTAATAAATAGGAGGTTTGGCTAATTTGTAAAACAATACTAGCATATTTCCTTGAATTCTATTTTCTTACTTTCAGTAACTGAAATCATTTACTCTTTGTGGTTTTTTCACTACTTTTATCTGTACTTTTATAATTTTTTATTTTATTCTTTTATATAAGTGGTAATGCTTAATTAATTAACAAACATAGTCATTTGGAAATTGAAATATGTAGGAACGCTAGCATTTGTCATTATGGATGTGTTTAAGGATAAGAGTTGGGTGGGGTTCTGAAGAATAGATACTGAGTATAAGGAAAGCTTAAAAGGCATTCCTTCATCATGCGCTTCCAACTTCTGCCGATAATAATAAGATTCTTTGCACGTGTTTAACTTGTGCTAACCACGTTTACCATGAGAGAGAAATTGTGAGAGGTCACCTTATCATGAAGGTGGTGGATACTAATTATCATAAATCTATTTATATTTACCATGGGGAGCCAACAAATAGTGATGATGATGGTGCGATGACATGTTAGATGGTGAGTTTATTGACAAAAATTACAAATTATTTGACCATGACATGTACGAGATAATAAGAAAGGCTTTCGAATGTCATGAATCCAATGAGGCTTCATTATGACTTAATGAATAGGCAAAGACCTTCTTTAAGTTAATTGAAGATGTAGGTCAACCTCTTCTTCCTGGTAGTGAATACTTCATTAAACTCTTATTCATCTTTGAAATGTATCTTGTTAAATGTTTGTATGGGGTGAGTAATAGAGCATTTGATGCTTTCATTAAACCTTTTAACAGAGTCTTCCTAAAGATTCAACATAGCCTAACTCGTTTAAAAAAATACGAAGTATCATTAAGCTATTTGGTCTTGGATACCAAAAGATTAATGCTTATCCCAATAAATGTCTTCTCTTTTGGAAAGACAAGGCTGAACTAAATAGGTGCATTAAGTACAATGCTCTAAGGTATAAGATGACAGATGATAGAACAATTATGAAATTAGCTGCTAGCAATAAGTTCTAGTAAGACCCTATTTGGACCTAAGAAAATAAGGTAGAAAGAAAGTTGAAAGAAAAAAAAAATTTGGGAAGGGAAAAAAAAAAAAAAAAGCAGGAAAGTTATTTTCTATCTCTTGTTTGGATTAGAGAAAAAAATACGAGGAAAAAAATAATTTTCCACCAAACGTTTTCTCCCTTTTGTTTGGACTAGAGAAAATGAATGAAGCAAAAAAAAAAAAAAAAAAAAAAGGGACATATCTTGTTACCTCCATTGCACCAAGTACAAGTGTCATTAGTCCTGAATATGACATGCAAATGCTATCATCAGCATGCCTGATGAAAGCCACCAACACAGCTTCAAACATATCCCAATTTACAACATACCATGTCCAAAAAGATGATACCCAGAACATCTATGAAAGATAATAAACATAAATGCCAAGAGCCCAAATCTCAAGGGTGAAATTACAGACAAACGTTTCATCCTTGTTCAAGTAAAATGAGAAAATTTTAAAATATTCCAAAGTTTCTACAATTCCAAACTTTATTGTTACTCTAAGAACTCATTATCGAATTTGACCTTCAACCACAATTCACGACGAGCAACTACACGACCAAAAAAATGCTCTGGCTGAGTTAGGATCCGCCAAAAGACCTTGGTAGACCTTCATTAGCAATATCTCACTCAAACCTTCAACCTATAGATATACCATCAAAATCATATTAGATTTCAACCCATAAACATCCCCTGAGAATGCTCCTTCAACATCAATGCCAAGTAGACACCTCAATTTCTATAACAATCAATAGCACTTGAGATACACACAATGCCAAATCTTGGTTTTCAACCTAGCAAACATAACATTATCACAAAAATATGGGAGGAAAATGACAGGGAAGTAAAGGACTCAATATCATTTTTGATCAAAGGAGCAATTGCTAAAAAGGGTAGCTAGGCTATATATGTTATGGTATGAATTGATGTCATTTTTTGAACTATAGTACTCCCAGGTACATTGTACAAAAATAGTCTAGGCAAATGGACTCCGCCAGTCTTGAAAAGCCTTCTAAACTCTCAAAACATGTAGTTAAACAAAGAAATTTTGATGCATGTGCAGCTATGAAGTCACAAGTGGGTAGTTCTTATACTAGAAGCGAAACTGAACCTGAGTCCATTGTGTTATACAGTTTCATTAATTGTTGCCATTCCTTTGTGCAGGATATATACATGTTTACATCACAGTGGATAGATTCACTGAACACCATGAATAGAAAAGAGAAAACAAATAAATAGTGAGCACAAGAACTTACGAAGTACCCGTATAAAGAAGAACACAATATGAGCAGTTAACCATTGAATGATAGAGACCAATAATGTAACAAACACCCATCTTAAAAAAAAAAAAAGAAAAGGATCACTTTTTATCAAATTTAGCAGCCATATATGAAACATGCTGAAGCAGAAGATTGCGCATTTTTTCCATCACAACAGACCATGAAATAACAGCCTAAACCAAAACACATGTACTCAACAAGCCACATAGCTTTCGTGAGCAGTGCAATTATACCAAGATTATTATTTAGTTAATCAATTATACATATAATGAGGCATATATTCTATCATTATGAATTATGAAACAACTACAGAAAAATAAAAAATAAAAGAAATATGAACATGTTAATGGCCATCTTAACTGCTAAATTGCGGAGTTCACGGATGCTAAAAGCCCATAAAAATTTTTGCCAACAATCAATCAATTTGAGTTTTGAAATAAGGGCGGAAAGAACAATTGCTAGACATAGACAGTGAAATCCAGAAATAAATGACCAATTCTTCCTCACTGCCATGGCTAACCCTAAAACCTCATACTCAGTCTAACGGCTTCAGTACTCACTAAAACCCTAATGCACCCTCTTCGCCCTTGACCCAGACTCGGTCTTTCATGGTTGATTTGGCAATTACTTCATACGTTGACATTGAAATCCGATTAAAAACCCATAAGGAAACCCTAAAATCATTGAATTTTAGAGAGAAAAAGAGAGTTACCAGATAAGAGATGCTAGAGTAGAGCTAGGGGGCTGCAAGGCGAAAGAGACGAAGTGAAGAGAGGGGGGTGGAGAGGCTTATCGGGATAGCTCTCAAACTTTTCCACCATTTTTCCTCACCATTTTGAGAGGAAAATATTTTAGGTTATATGTTTTTAACTTTTCTTCGTGATTTCCCCCTTACTTTTTTTTTTCTTTTTTCTCCATCCCAAACAAGGGAACATTTTAACTTTCCATATTTTATTTTATTTTGAAGCTATTTTCTTAGGTCTAAACAGACCCTAAATGTTTTACACCACTTTCCTCTGATACTTAGGTTCAAGAGACTCTTTATGTCGTTTAACATTGCTTCCTTAATGAGATGGTATTTGTAGAAATGCAAACACAATAGCAAATCAAGGCATCCAGTTAATGGTCATGCACGGAAAGCTTTTGATAGTAAGTGCTCTAATTTTGCCTGTGATCTATAAAATGTTAGGCTTTGCTTATCAAACGATGAGTTCAATCCATTTGGGAATATGAGTGCTCAATATAGTATACATCCAATCATAATAATGACTTATAATTTGCCTCCATGGTTGTGGATAAAACAATGTTATCTCTTTTTTTCATTACCTATGTCAGGTCCAAAGGCACTAGGAAATGACATTAATGTCTTTTTAGAGCTTTAGTTGATGAGACAAAGATATTATTGGAGTCAGGTGTGGAAATTTATGATGCCTCATGAGATGATACCTTCAATCTAAATGGAGCATTAATTTGCACAACCAGTGACTTTCCTGTGTATAGTAATTTATCAGGGTCGAAAATCAAAGACAAATATGCTTTCGCTTATTGTAATCTTGACACTTGCCTCCTTTATTTGAAAAGGAAATAGAAAAATGTGTTATCTGGGTCATCATCGCTTTTTACCAGATGATCATATATTTCATTGTAGTAAGAAAGAATTTAATGGAGAAATAGAAATGAAGCCTCCTCCTAGATTTTGATTTGGATCTCAATCAGTGGATCAAATGAAGGAATTGAATGTCATTTTTGGAGACCATCGTGACAGTAAGCAAAAAATAAAAGAAAGAAAAGGGATGAGGGGACATCTTGGAAAAAGAAGAGTATTTTTTTTTTTTGAACTCCCATATTGGGAGCATCTTGTGGTTTATCTATCTAGATGTTATATATATGAAAAAAAATGTATCAGAGAATGTACTTGTTACACTTTTAGGCATCGAGGGTAAGATAAAAGATACTTTCCAGTCAAGCCTTAACTTGAAAGAGTTAAATATAAGGCACAGTCTACATCTTGTTGAAGATGGTGATAAGACTTATATACCTCCAACCTACTTCACATTAAGTAAGAAAGAGAAAGATGAATTTATTAGGGTATTAGCCTTTGTAAAAGTCCCTGATGGTTATGCAGTAAATATTAAGAGGTGTTTTGTGGATGGTAAAATCTATGGCTTGAAAAGCCATGATGATTATATTATCATGCAACAACTATTACCATTAGTTATGAGAAAACTGCAAAATAAGAATGTTAGTGCTATATTGATTGAATTGAGTACATTCTTCAAGGAGTCATTCTAAAGCTCTAACACCAGAAGACCTTGAGAGGTTGCAAGATCATGTTGTTCTTATACTTTGTTGTCTAGAGGATATTTTTTGCCGTCCTTTTTTAGCACAAGGGTATGTTTAATTGTCCATTCACCTTATTAAGTTAGAGTTGGGGGCTCTACTTATGTACCACTGGATGTATCCGGTAGACAGGTATATATCCAATTATATTTATTTATTTTAAGATACAATGAATATACATGGTAACGTTGTATGATTTTAATGATCATAGGGATTTGAAAAGGCAGAAATTTTTTGTTCACAATAAAAGTGGTCTAAAGGGGTTGATTGCTGAAGTAAATATAGCAAAAGAATGTCTAGCATTTGACACTAGGTATTTGCAAGGAGTTGAGACAAGGGGAATAGATCATCAAGGAACCATGACAGTGGTGATTAAACATCTTAATGTCTATCTATATTCTATATAAATTAGCATGCATTATCTCAAGCTAAAGACATTCATCCTGAGTATTCTTTAATTAACAAGGCCAGAAGTGAATCTCCTCGAAGCACACAACTCTACTATTATCTATGGAGATGACATTCATGATGTTAGAGTTGAAATCATTGAAGTCATATTAGATGAGCCTTTAGGGGTGCAATTAGAGAAGATAATGATGCAGAAGTGGAATCATGTTACAATACTAGTGACAGCGATGAAGAAGACAAAATACTATATGATTTTGACTCTTAATTGTTTACTGCTTTAGTTATGTGTGTACTTATAATATTAATAGACATTTTCAATTGTGTGGAATAACATTTGTTATTTTTTTAAGTCATGGGGGTATTTGTTACGTCATCATGATGTTGATAATATCTATTATATACTAAAAAGAATACTAACAAGACATGTGGTAGGTTCTACATGGCTTCTATAGGAAAGGCCCATTGGTAAAAAGATAACGATTCTAAGAAGTTGATGAATGGTAGTCCATATTCACACACACACACATATACATATACACACACACACACACACACACACACACACATATATATATATATATATATATATATATATATATATATATATATATATGTATATGTATATGTGTGTGTGTGTGTGTGTGTGTGTATGCACACACAACTAGTCAATTAAATCTTGTATTATATGTTTTAATAAGTTTTATGTTTATGTTGATATAGCGATTTCTTTCTTCACATTTATACCCCGCAAAAGCGGGACCCACACTTGGAGTTGTTGTTGTTGGTGGTGTTGTTGATATAGCGATTTCTAACTTCGAATGGGAAGAATCCTAATTCCAATATGAGGTATAGTTCTGGATTGCAGGAAACAATTTCATCAACATCATCAAGTGATGCCACAAAATTTAAGGGCTCATCAGTCTGTCTATCTTCATTCTCAGAGAAAACCACCTCTAATAAGGCTCATACAAGTAAGTTCACAATGATGAAAATCGTATTAAGTAACTCATTGTGATTAGAGGGGATGATAGTAAATTTATTAGTAGCAGCTGAAACAATATATCATTGTCTTTTGTTTGTTTTTGTAATTTTCAATTAGGAGAATATAAAAAGATAGAAACCAAGCATAGTGATGAGCAACTGGTTATTGTGTGGTCCATGTTGCTTAAAAAAGTGGGCAAGTTATTAGTTGTGAGTGGTTTGGAATATTATACACATATAATTGTATATTCTCCAACTACAGTTTATGCCACCCTTGGGCGTCCATTGGGGTTACATTTTCTTCTTTTAAGGGAAGACTTGTAAAGACAACATAGAGTTGCTAAAGACATTAGCCCTTCTCAAAGACGTGGATCACCTATAAATGGTCCTAATTCAACATCTACGTCAAGGAGTGCAAAATTGTCACATTTCCATTAATTTACATAATTTTTGTCTATATATAATTTTTTCCTATGACTTCAAGTGTTATGGAGCAATCCAATGCATACTCATCCAACTCTAATAATCTAAATCAAGAAGCCCCTTGAAATTAACCTCAAACTTGCAATGTAGACGCACTAATATCAATATGGATATTACTGTCACTATGCTTTAAGTATATGCTTGCGTAATATTAAGTTCTTTTTTTTTTCCTTTTTAAATATTGCTAATTACTTGCTTTTGGACCCTAATGGCAAAGCCATCCTCTAAAAAATGCTTCTACCTTGAAGACTCTTGGTTCGAATCATTTAAGTGCACAGACGAGAACAATGTGCCTTTGGATTATTACCCTCAATGTCTTACAATCGGCTGTTTAACTTGTACATTTATTTGCTAAGCATTATATTCTTCTTTTATCTTTACTTCATTTTCAATTTTCACATTTTCTTCCTAATTATTAGAGTCAATGCACATTCATTAACAACCTAATCAATCAAATGGTGAAACATTATATTCACTAGAGCATATGAATGTTGCAACAAATCATGTGACTTCGTCATTAGCAAATGAAGATGGTAACTATGCTACAACTAGAAGATGAGTGCAAACAACAACGCAAAAGAATGAAAAGAGTCATGGATGTGACAAGACAAAGGTGTTAAAGAACTTTATATTTGTGGATGTCAATGAAGAACTCCAATGTATTAGTAATTCTACAAGGCAGATGCCTTATTTAATTGTTTTGACTAGAGGAAAATGGAACAAGAGAATAAGGACGCATTGTGGCAAGAAGTGAAAGTGTGTAGGCATTCAATTTGTGAAATGATAAAAATACACAAAGTAGGTTGTCATTATATCCATATATGATTAATATGCAGGGCTATAATGTCTTTCTCATAACTTTTCTTTTTCCTTTTACTAAATAGCAGTTAGTTATCTTTCTTGAAGGACGTGAACCTTATGAATGGTTACATTGAAAATGCATGCTTGTTGGAGAGGTTAAAATCTAAGTTAAATATGATACATTTTGATGGAAGAACCTCTAATAATGCAATAGCTAGGAGGCCAGAACGTATACACCCCCTAAAATTTGGGATAGTTTGGTAGGGTTTTAGGAATCTCAGACAAGTAAGTATCGTATATTATTTTGAAGTACTAGTTCTTAAAGTTTTTGGAAAGAATACTAATTTATTTAATTAGGTATCATATTAGGAAAGAAGTGCAAGAGGTATTGAAAATCGAGCCAATTCAAAATTACCTCATTATATAGGTTAAGAGTTTTTCATGTATCTGTGCAGAAGAAGAGGCATTATAAAATTAAATCTTGCAAATATTTCCTTTTGCTACTTTATTTATCTTGCATTATAGTATATATGTT
Source organism: Carnegiea gigantea (assembly GCA_029747015.1). Taxonomy (NCBI): domain Eukaryota; kingdom Viridiplantae; phylum Streptophyta; class Magnoliopsida; order Caryophyllales; family Cactaceae; genus Carnegiea; species Carnegiea gigantea. Next base: position 77,196 of record JAKOGI010001287.1, read on the forward strand.
ATTTACGAAAAAAAGCAATAAATTAGACAAACTTCAAATTAAAGACCCAAAATCCAAAGAACGGTTCAAAGCTTGATGATGCATTAGCTATGGCAACAATAAGTATAGTATTGTTTTGATATAGTAATTTTAAGTTTATCTTACTTTAAACTAAGAGTTGATATATATACTTTTTGTAAATAATTTGATAGGAAGCAATTGAGACTGAGTTGTCACGGTTCAAAGATGGTACATGTGATGTTGCTGCTCATGATGAGATTTTTAACAAATTCATGGGGGAAGATAAATACATCTATACGAAAACATTTGGAATGGGCATCAAAGTCCCTTGTTCCCATTCTAAAAGATGTGCTTTGGAGGAAGAGTGAGCTAAGAGAAATAAAATCACACAGAAATACGAAGAAACTAAGGACAATGTTCATAAGTTGGAGAAGATGATGTTAATCCTTCTAAAGCATCAGGTTTGTCATGTTTCACTTCAATTTACCCCTTTTCAACTTATTTGGTGACATAGTGCATCATATTTCCCTCCTTGGTTATGAATGCTTGGATTGTGTTATTCTTTTTAATATTATTTGTGTGTATTGTTAGACCCTAGACCCTCAGATAACTCATTTAATTAGGCAATTGGCTTTGTCTATTTCTGGGTGTCAAATATTAAATTCTAGAATTATTTTCTGTGCATGACCAATTGTAAGGTTGCATAATAGAAACTTGAACCTGAACAGCTAGTTGGAAGCTACAAGTGGTGTCTTATTTTCCCTTAAGATTCTGCTAATGCATGCTTTTTTGACCAAAAGTCAAAGTGTTACTTATGTATGCTAGTTGACCTTAGAACATCTTTTATTTATTTTTATGTTAGCATAGAACTTCATTCAAAAATTTAATGGCAATCCTTGGGGATTTTCTAGAATGCCACTATGGGATTGTAAGAAATATTAGTAGCAATTTTATTATTCAATATGACCATATAACCTTTTGGTTTGTTTTGACAATCTTTGTTTGTCCTCCCTTATAATGCCCTTAATCTAGCTATTATTTGATTATGAATTACGCAATGAGCTTAAATCACTACTTCATACTTGAACTAGTAGAAGTACCTTTCATGGTGTATTGTGTATCATGAAAATGAGTTGACATCACAACTTCCCATTAGGTTATGTGTGACAGTTTATTGAGAATGTGGTTTGTTTGTGGCCATTTTTATAGTGTTTATCAAATGATGTAATCTCTTCACTTGATGATAAGGATATCAACACCCTCCAAAACAATGATCTTAAAGATGAAGGGGAGCACAATGAAGGTGAGGAAATGGAAGAGGAAGAAGGATATGGTGAACCACATACTATAATATAGCTTATCATTGAATGATATACGTTGGCTAAGACTTCTGCTTAATATTATTGAGTTACCTCATAGTAATGGTTTGAATGTTAAAGTGCTTTTGTTAAGCATACACCCAATGGCTGTACTTTGTTTTTTGACAAATACGGTGGAATTTTATAAACCCTTTAGTTAATTGTTTTGGAGGTCCAAATTATTGTGGCGAAATACTTTTTGCTTCATGTGCACAATGTAATGGTACATTTTATGTGAGGAAATGGTGATAGGTTTGAATGCTATTATTTCAAACAGTTTCCTTTCTACTCTGGTAAGCCCTTTATCGACAGATGGTGTTGATGGAAAATAAATGTTATCAACAAAAGAATTTGGTGGAGGAAGAGGGATGCTTTTTACTGACGTATATTATTGGTGAATAAATCTCAACAGATATTTTTAGTAGGAAAAGGTTTCCACCAAATGATACTTTTGGTGGGAAGCCTTATTACCAACATATAAGTTTTTTTTACACAATATTATAGCCTCAAGATAGTAATTACGAATAGATGTATCAGTTGGTACAAACACATAGCACCAAGAAAATTGTATCTATTACTAAATAAACAATTATTGCAAACAAAACGTATCTGTTGGTACTAGAAAATAGTTTCGACAGTTAGGTTATGTCTTTTGGCAATATTTTTATCAGTAGAGTTTTAACAAGTGCTCTAACGGTAGATCATTACCTGCTGCTAAGGCCCTTTACCAAGAGAAAAACAGCTTCATCAACAGAGACATCCCTTTTGGTAAAAACCATACTTTTTTTAGTGATTCGATGTCCAAATTGAAGGTTAGAGCTTGGAAGGCTAGAGAATAAAAATTATTGTGTTCGTTCTTTTCAAATTTTGGGGTAATTAGACAGGCCTTGAAAGTTTTAGGATTGATGAAAGACATGCCTCAGGGTAGGAAAGCATAGTAGAATTAAGGTATTGGATCATAGAGAGATAGCCTCGTAGTTGTTTTGGTTGCCATAGGATAGGTTTTGTCGCCGTGTGTTACGTGATATTCTTCCTATTTTTCATTGGTTGTATTTGTATGCAGATGGTACCTTCATTTGGAAAGAGATAATATTAATGTACCTCTATTTGTTATGGTATAGTACTTTTATTTGTGATGTTGTACTTGTGTTTTACTTAGTTATAGTCACATGTTTTATTAGTATTTTTTAATTCATTTCCTACTGCTTATCTTTAGTTACTGCTCTATGCCATTTTCACAAAATCTTTTTTGTTGGTATATTGGAATCAACCTCTCCATGGCGGAGATATATACAGACGTAAAGTTGTTTATATCTGGATCTCCTAAAATCCCATAAAAATGGGACCCATACTAGGAGGTGGTGATTGTTGTTGTTGTTGTTCTTCTTCTTCTTCTTCTTCTCAAATTTTAATTATGATTCTTAAGGAACATCATAGCTATTGTTTTGGGGAGAGTATGTTGATTGAGGATCTAACCATGGAGTTATCATTATTATGTTTGAAAAAAAGGAAGATAAACACTAATTTAGATGGTAGATACTTGGAAAAATGTAAAACGGATAAATGGATCAATGAAATAAAATAGAATAAATCTTAGGAATAGTGAAGCATCTTTTTTATTTTGTAAATCAAACTAAAAATTATGATTAAGTTTTTGAGTTTGGATGGACTAGTGATAGTGGTTGGAGGGAGCTATGAGGCTTGGTTAGCAAGGGTGACCAGCTTGACTCTTTATTTAGATATAGTTATAAAGGAAGAGGAATATCTAGGAATCTAGTCCGTCAATTTTGATGGGTTAAATGTGACAATGTATATTATAATTAAATAAGCAAATAAATAAAAATAAAAAGTTTGCTTAATATCCTTAAAGAAGTAACCTTCATAGTTCAAGTTTTGAGTGTTAGATAAGCCAAATTAAAATAAAACTAGTCACGTAATCTCTTTTATTTTACCTGGTCAATCTACTTAATGAATTACACAAAAAAGAGCTTAGATTAGCAATCTAAGAAGAACATGTAACAATGACAATGACTAAGACAACAACAACAATAATAATAATAGTAGTAGCAATTTGTAGTAGTAGTAGTAGTAGTAATAAAATGTCAAAATAATACTGATCATAATAAACTTAATAAGATATGAGCCATCACTAAATATATTAAATGCCAACTTAAATAAAGAAATTTATAGTTATGCTCGAGTGTCAACTAAGATTGCCTTACCAAGAGGAAGATGTATTCACTAATATTTGAACAGTGTCTATAGGTTTACAAAAAGGTGAGTTTATAAAAGGTGAGTTTATAAGAGTATATAAGAAGAAATATATTACCATTGGTTGCTTAATTAATAATTAATAATATAGTAAATCTCGTCTGAGGCCGTTATATGATAAATTATCATGAGACAAAGAATCCACATTAGCAATAGTATTGCAATACTACATGCTCGTACAAAGCCATGAACATCCCTCGCTTGAAATTCATACGTCGTTCATCCCCACAAGTCACCGGAGCAGACACACTGTGGATTGTAGATGATGTCACGTCATCATAAAATCCAAAGCCCCCTTCATCAATCATCACTGTTGTTGACCGCTATTTTCTGTCGTGAAATCGACTGCTATTGATTGCTGCATCATTTTCTCAGTCCAATCCATAACCCCCATCATTCACAGATTTTCGGTGTCGTTCGTCGCTGTTCTCAGTCGCATATTGATTGTCCATATTAGTACATTATCTTGGTGAAATTAATATTGGATTCTACAAAATTTGGTTCTATATATAAGCACAACATGGGAAACAAGAGGTATTATTTTGCTTCTTCCATCTTTTTGGTGAAGGATTTCGTGTTTAGTGGATGAAATTTTGGGTACGTATTTCCAAATACAAGGGGAGGAGCCTATGGCAAATGAATGTAAAAATTTATGAATTTTTTTTAAAATTTAATTATGTGAAACATGAATTACCAAAAAGATGTCTTATAATGTGACTAATATGTTGTTATGTGTATGGCTATAAATTTCATTCGAGAGATTGAATGGGAGATGACTAAAAATAGTCTGATTGTAATGTGAAACAAAGCTATTATTAACAGACACATAAGCACAATCATATATATATATATATATATATATATATATATATATATATATATATATATAATATATATATATATATATATATATATATTAAAAGTTGGATTGAACTCATGTATGAGCGACATGTAGGATGCCACATAGGATGTCATCTAGGATGCCACTTGGGATAAGAATGCCATATGGGATAGCAACATAAAAGTCTTCTATCATGTAATTAAGGTGGATGTAGGTTATCAATGCACTTTTAATTCAATTTAATGTTAAGTTTTCTTATATGTTATGACTAATTAGTGATTGAATTTTGTCTTAAAAAATTTAAAAATAGAACAAATAAATGATTTAGATGTTATCCAGGGGGGAAAAAAAGGAAGCGTGCTAGACATTATTTTTAAGGTAAGCATATATTAGACATCTAAATCTAAATATATTTATTTTTATATATTTATTTTTGAGTGAATATATCATGAGTTAACACTTAAATGTTGATTAGATTGCTTATTTTGCATACTGTAAAACTTGATTGTTTAAGCATGTCATATAATTGGATTTAGATAATATGAAATACAGTATGACCGTAATGTGATTTTGGATTTCACTTACGATAACTTTAAGTTGCTACAATATTTAGTTTTTCTTTTCATACTTGTAACTTATGTTTATGACATGAAAAAAAAAACATTTCAGTTATTTATTCAAGTTATATTTTAATTAAGATTATATTTTGTGCTCAAGAATCATATAGTATAATTAGTTCTTTAGTAAATTTAAATTTAATAGGCAAATTAATATATAAGGGTAATTTGTCCACATTCCCACAATAGACCATAATTGACTTTATAAATTAGTAGTACTACAAAAAATTGGTCATGCTTCCATGCTTATTTAACCACACTTAAGTAAGCGTAGCAGAAAAATAAGTACCCAGTACTATCTCCACGCATAATAAGTGCGGATAAATATAACCACGCTTATAAGAGTGGTAGTAAGATAATAATGTATGCCCACACATATTAAGTGCGGGGAATTACGTTTCGTAAATATGAAACAATTAGCACAGATATTAAGTGTGGTAGCCAATTTATTTAATTTTTTAAAATTGTGGTTTTTCTTTAATTAAACCCCAAATTAATTTAAAAAAAGGAAAAAACAATTGAAATTGTGTTTTTCCTTGAATAAACCGCCAAATTGAATAAAAAAAAGGAAAAAGTTTGGGTTGAAATTGAAACGCAGGTCGACGAGCGCCATTGTCATCTCTGCCTCAAATCCTCAGTCCCGCGCGCCCCCCCTCCGCTTCTCCAGTTTAACCCTACCCCGTTTAACACCCTCTGCTTTGGTTGGTGGTGATCGGCGGCGAGCTTCCGGCTGTCACATGGTGATTTCTATCGGGTCGCGGGCTTGAAATTCCGGAGTGGTCTGGAATTGATCCCACCATTTGTGTGCATAAAAGCTTAAAATTCCGGCGTCTCCTGGCTTCCGGCGGCAAGAATTCCGGCCATTCTCTCAATCTAGAGTCAGTATCATCATTCCTTTCTCTCTTTATCGGAATTGTATGGTCTGAAATTGAAAATTAGGGATTGTATTGTGTGCCTTTAAAATTGCTTGAATTGAACTCTATATTGTACATGTCCTTGGGTTTTACATTCAGTCTTGATGGAAATTGCTTCAATTGAATTGTATGGCCAGTTGCTTAACCAGAACGTTTAGCCATTGTCACTGTTGCCTCTCTGTTTACTTAAATGGTTGTCCTGTGAAATGTTTCTAGATATCCTTTTGCAGACCTGAGTGTTGGTGAACTCCATTGTGGCATCTGATTGAGTGTAGGTCCTGTAAATTGCTTCTTCTGATCACGTAAATACCCAAATCGATTCAAATCCATTAGTCCATTACCCATATCACCAGACCTTATCACTTCTTCAAGCTTTTGCTTCTGTTTTTGTTTTCTTTTTGACTTGTAACTGGAATTCTCTTGCAGCTTTCTAAGAATGACCAATGATTCTTGAAGATGAAGAACACCTTTCAACAAACCTTTGTGCGATGGATCTCAAAAAGGTTCAAGGCCTGACACACCGGTTGATCTGGATAGAAGCAATGATTCACCCAAATATGGGGATGCCTTCTCTATCTGTAATGTCCTAGGTAGTGAAAGATTATATGTTTGTAAGTTATGTTATGTTTCATTTTAGTACTTGATTATATTTCTATGCTAATTGCTTGTAGGGCATGAGCCCCAAAGAAGCACAAGGGCATCGAAGCATATCGACTCAATGCAAGGTGGTCACCAAAGCAATCAAGAAAGACATCAGTAAGTACAAATGATATATCATTAAACTGTTATTCATCGGAAGCAAAAAAATTCGTTCATTTTTGCCTTTTAATTGTTTTTTTTTTCCATATTCCTAGTCATTGTCCAAGCAATCAAATGGTAATATCAGAATTGAATCTCTTCATCATGGCGACAAGTGACCTAATCCTGTCCAACCTAGTTCCACACTTCTTAATAATGGTGGTGTCATACCTAATGCTCAACCATCAAAACATATTGCTTTTAATCATATTGGTGGTCGCTCTCATATGGAACTTTCAACAAAAGCGAATCCTACATCAGGAGGCACTTTAATAAAGGGCTGCAAACCATCATTGCATAGCCATGCAGAAAATCAGAAGGTACATACATCAAACATTCTATTTTCTTTAACATAAAGTATATGTTCAGTTGGTTATACATTCATTTATTTTGTGTCTATTATTAGAGAACTTTTGTGGGAATGGACAAGCAAGTCAAAAACACTCCTATTATATCTTCACATATGCTTCAAAAGGCAGCTGTTGAGCATGGAACTACAATACGACACGAAAAAAATTGTTTAACTTCAGTAAGAAGATTTATATTTTCTTTGAAATCATGTAACATTCATATTGGTATGCTTGTGTCGTGGTATCTCATACATTGTTACATATTTTGATTCTAGTTGAGTCGTGCTCAAGTAGGCGTATTGGTTGATACTGTCCTGAGAAATCATCCTAAGGAGGTGCACCAATATCGTTCTTTAGAGAAGAAGGAACTCATTGTTTTCTACCTAGCGGGAGTGGTATGAATTGCAATATTTTTTTCCGAAGTTTTAATTATTTGTTATCATTTTTTAAATTATCTTTCTCTAATATCGTTCTTTAGAGAACACGGAACTCATATTTTTTTCTAAGTCATAATTTTTATTTTCATCTTCCTTGTAGGCTATGGGAATTTGCAAACGTAAGGCTGAACCAAGTATGTTAGATATGGTGCTTTGTGAAAAATTGGATGAAATTACACTTGTAAGTTTATCACTTCTTTTTGCAGTATATAACAACGTCTTTTATTTTCAAGATGATTGATGTTTGCTTCAATTTCAATAATGTGGAATGATATTTATTCTAATGGATTAATTTGGTATTTTTAGGTCACAACCAAGGGAAATGTGCAACGAGAAGGGACAAGAAATGGAGGAAACGTTGGCCCTTGATTCCCCTCTCCCATTTTAGACGTTACACATGGATTTTAATTGAGAAACTCTTGCTTATTGGCTATGCATTTATGTCACATTCTTAGAACATATTTTCGCTCTTAGGATACATCCGAGATACTTCATTTCTATTTTACTATCACAGTACTTGTGAATTCTTGATAGCAACAATTATTCCAATAATTATTATGATTTTGTCGTATTATTTTGGTAATTTTACAGCATATATATATATATGTGTGTGTGTGTGTGTGTGTGTGTGTGTGTGTGTGTGTGTATATATATATATGTGTATATATATGTGTGTGTGTGTGTGTGTGTGTGTGTATGCTACAATGCTCAAAATTTTTAATTTTTGAAGGTTTATATTATTACCAAAAATTGAAAAATTATTGAAGGCGCCAAAAGTTGTTAAAAAAGTTTCCGCCAAATTATTTACGAATTCATTCAAAAGTTAGTTGTTTAAAAGTTCGTTGAATAGGTTCAAGTTGCAATACTTATAAGAGCAGTGACAAGGAGCGTAGATATTCACTATGAGCTAAATTTCCCCACACTTATATGTGCAACACAATACCCACATATACATCAGTGGGGAAAGACATCATTCCCCACGCTTATAAGTGTGGGAAACGTAACCCTTGCCGCGGATATCAAGTGCGGGGAATATTTCCCCACTCTTTCAATGGGCACGCTTATCTTAAGTGCGGCGAAGAATACCTGCTGCACATATATCTGTGGGCAAATACAATTTTAAGTATGGAGAAAGACAGTTTTTCCTATACCCCCAAAAAGAAGATTAAAAGTTTTTCTAAATTCAAATTGTACTAAAATTTCTTCATATGCTACTAACGTTCCTTTCTTCTTTTTTAAAATTTTTTCATTTTTCTTTGTTGGTTTTTTTAATAAATAATTATACGCCAAAGGGATAAGATTAATGTCAAAAGACTTATATGTTTTTGTGTTACTACTGTCAACAATTTTCCCATGCTTTGTTGATCATGAGAACTATTAATGAAATATTTTTATTCAAATCATGGGCCAAATAGTTGGAATGACCATGATCACTATTAAATAATATTAAAGACAACGTTAAACTTACATTTTGTGATGATTATTAGTTTTAAATGGCATGCATGACCTTATTGACATTTAATCTCGCATGTGTTAACTGGCCTTTTGCTAATTTATTCTTGTTGGTAAAATACCTTATTATTTCATTTGAATGCCCATCTTAAATATTATATAACCTTTGCTAGATACCTCATTATTTCATTTTAATGTTCACATTTAATTATTATATTATATATTATTTTTAAAATTAATTATCTCATTATTCTGATAGCTACTCAATTTACTTAGAGTTTATCTTAATTTGCAATTCCTATAAATAGGGACTTAATTTTGTAGTATCTCATCTAAGTTTTGTGTTGTCATTTGATCAAAAAGAAAATTTATGTCTCCATATAATTCTTAGTTGCGAGAGGATACAAAATGAGTCATGACAAGCGTTGGTTGGCTAAAATGGAAGAATCTTATTCTTTTCTCGATCAATGTAAGAATGAATGTTACAATCCATGTAATTAATTTAAACTCATCTGAGACAAAGTAGTCATTTGTATTAAAAAGAAGGCAATTTTCTATTCATGTTTGTCGTGCAATGACTATAAATAAAAGTCAAGGACAATCACTGAAATACATAGGAGTTTATCTTCTAAAATCAGTATTAAGTCATAGAGAACTGAATTGCAGCATCACATGTCACTTCACTAAAGGGTTTGAAGTTAATCATTAAATATGACAATGAACACTATGAAGGATATACAAGAAACATTGTCTGCAGAGAAGTGTCCAACAACTTACCAATAGTATGTATGCACTCAAAATAACTTCACTACGATAAATTACCCAAAAAAGCAAAAAAATAAATTGACACTATATATCTTTTAGTGTTAGTAAACTCCTACAAAATATTAGTTCTAATTATGCGAAGACTATGACATATTATGATTCTTAGAATTAAACATAATCGGAGATTAAAATGATATAATATTCTCCAACATTATGCAGGCAACTCCAGGCAGATGAAATATACCAAAAGTCTACAATTAAAATGCCTCTCTATAGGTAAATACAAATCAATATAAAAATATTATCGTTTATTTTTTTCACTAAATGTATAAACATGTGAAAAATCATTACTTACATTTAACAACACATCATTGATAACAAGTAGTTAGGAACAAATGAAAAATCAAAACCTAACTTAGTATAATATATATTATTTTTGCAAGTTACTTAATATGAGAACAACAATTGGCGACAAATAGATAGCGAAGACGACAAATCTGATGTGTTATTGAACATTTCATATTAGAACTACTTTTCATATATTACATTTCACATTACCATATGATGCATTTTTAAAAATAAATCCAAGTTTAAGAAAGACAACATTAAATTACTGAAAATAATATGATTGTTCTTTGCTCATTTGCTCCTACTGTTAATATGTTTATTGAACAAAATCAGTTTAAACTTAAAAAAAAATCACGCAGCAAACCACATAATATCTTAAAATAAAAAAATAATTTAAAAGTTCCTAACTAACAGAATTAAAAAAAATAGACTACACATTAAGAATTCAAGTACATATAATTAAGGTTTCTTCATATGAAATAAATTCAGCAAAAAGGTGATACCATTAAGCCCACAGAACTCAGTATGGTTTAGCACCAACAACAATATATACAACAAGATACTAAAACTTATCAACCAAGAAGTAATAACCATCGTGCAATGCACGGGTAAAAAACTAGTGATTAGTAAAGTTGTAAGCATGAGTATATTGTGAACCCATGACTAATTTAACATATGACTGTCTTTAAAATCATTTGAATATGTAAATCTAATTATATAAAAATAATACTTAGATATATTATTAGTCAACCTGGATTATTAGAAGTGACCTAAAAATGCACGTTGTAATTACATACAATAGTAATCCTTCTTAAAGTAAACTTTCTATATATGACTACTAAACTCCGAGTTGATGACTAATATAGTTTTAAGATATGACTACATTATAAGTTACCTTTGAACACGTTACTGGTCACCCCATAATTATTACAAGTTACCAAAAATGTATGCGATAAAAATGTATGCATGGCCAACTTAGTTTTCAACATATGACTATGTTTAAAGTCATCAAAAATGTGTCATTATTGGGTGAAAATGACCCTTAAATATATTAATACTCACCTATAAAATTATTAAAAGCCACCAAAAAAATACACTATGATTACATACAAGTACTCAACATAGAGTGAACCTTACAGAATAGGTGACTATTAAACTCTAAGTTGATAACTAATAGGATTTAACATATGACTACATTGGAAGTTATGTTTTAATAAGTTATTCGTCACTCCATAATTATTAAAAGTCATGCAAAGTGTATTTTGTGAGTAAATACAAAAATGCATTCAAAAACTATCATTGACTAATTAAGTTCTTACACTATTTTTTAAAATTATGTCATTTTTTGGGATAAATGTTAGCATCATTTCATTCCCAACTCAACACCAAACATTACAAAGTCACAAGGCATACCCTCGTGTCTACAGTTACATTACAATGCCTTTAAGTCTGTTTAAGCAAGGTGAGACCAATCTTTTTACTACTATTAAAAATTCTCTAATTTCTCTCCATCCAACACATGTAAATGACTACTGTTATGACTAAATACATTTTCTGTTTTAGTTTGCTGAATCCTGTAAGCTGCAATGCTATAACTTGCCATAGCTGATCCGATTCTGGCTAGTATCTAAGATGCATTATATCCTTTATCACCTGATCCCTCACAATACTGGTAAAACCATATTGAAAGAATAAATGCTTGTAAGATTCTGGTTCAGCTGGACATAATACACATATATATTCTTCTATCAAACCAAAGTTTATCAGCGTGTCCCTAGTCAACAATATGTGATGTAGTGTTGACCAACTGATGAAAGAACATCTAGGGACTCAGACTTTGTTCCAGACTGTAGGATACCAGTCAACTAGGCCCCCTGTATGCCTCAGTTTATTATAACCTTCTTTTGAGTAATGTATACCTATATAATTCAAAGTACATTAGCTTGAGTCAGATTCAAAGTACTTTTCATTTTGGCTCTAGCAACTACCAATTTATTCCAATACTAGCTATCCTTGGTTGAGGTGGAGCATGTCTAAATAGATTTCCTTCTCAAATAAATGTGCTGCACCGATCTCACCAAAAGCTTACCAGCTTTTGAAGCCACATTCCATACTTAGTGATTAATGCAACATTCCATGTTTTGCAATCTCTTTAACCCATGCTTCCATTTCTCTTGGGTAGACAGAGTGTTTCCCTTAAGGAAGTTTTCCTTTTATCAATGGAGCCCCACAGAAACTACTTACACAACCGTTCAACTCTATTGATCACAGTTTTAGGAAAGATGAATATTTGGGCCTAATAGGTAAAAATGCTTGTGAGTACTGATTGTATTAGTTATACTTTTCCAACATAAGAGAGCTTCTGCATAGGCCACCCTCTATAATTTTCTCAACTAATACTTAGCAATCCGTCTTTGTTGACCGGCCTCTAAGACTTTATAGGTACTGTAGGAGACAAAAATTTACTAGCAAATCACAGGACGCCACGTGTAAAATAAAACAATAAAATTACCTAGCAAATTCTAGCCAATCAGAAATTACCGTGTGTCATTAATGATGCAATAAAATATAAATAGTAATTATTCCTTTATTTAAAATAAAGAGATAATTGCTAAATATGGGCTTAAGCCCAAAATCTGACTCAAAACCCTAACGTGAGAGTCTATAAATAGAGGTCATTTCCCCTCATTTTGGAGGGGGCTCATCACATGCAGCATTGGAAGAATTCAGAAGCTCAGACTGCAAGAGGCATCCAACTACCAAGCGAGAAGGATCAAAACTTGCAAGTTTCAGAGGAGCATTCAGGAGAAATCACAAGAGCTCAAGACTTCTCTCTGGCAGAAGACAACAAGCACCTCAAATACGTGTCGTCTACGCGTGGAGATTTAGGCTCATATCCTGACTGAGATTAAGCGTCTTAGGCCCTCTCTCAGGATCAAATTCATTCAAATTCACTCTGAAGGTGTTCTGAAGACTCAAGGGGCTAATTTCTCTGAAGGAAGACAACAAGCACAATCAAAGTACGTGCCGTCTACCATCAAAGATCAAAGAAAGCTCGTCTTGATTGAGATCAAGCCTCTTAGGCCCTCTCTCAAGATCAAATCCATTGAAATTCATTCAAAGGAAGTCAAATCAACTAACTTGATCGAGATACAAGTCAACCGACCCTCCTTCAAGTACAAATTGGAGATCGAATCAGAGGACTTTCATTTGTTTATTTGTAACAAATACACAAAGATTGTATCCACACCTTCTGAAATTAATATAAATTAATTTGTCCATATTTCTTGTCTAATTTATTGCAGGCTCGAAATTTGTGTTTACAAATTTGGCACGCTCGGTGGGACATTTCTGCCTTTCATCTCCTTCTCCAAGTAAACAAGTTCAGCGCTCCTTTGAAGAAGAAATGGCTCTTGAAGGAGACTATCGGATCTACATCCGAATTATCCGTAAAGGCTAGTATTGCATCTGGCAATCAAAGCACCAGGGTGATGACTAGGAGCACGTCTAAAGCTGATGCCTTCATCGCTTTAAAGAAGCAAGTCATGACTCTAACTTTGCAGTCACACAAAACTCAAAAATTTGACTCAGATTTGCCTTCTGATGGAGTCATTCAAACTGCTTGTCTCTCTGATTTGAAGTTAAAGCCTCTTACTGCTTTCAATACTGGGAAGACTTTACCTCAAGGAATGGATGAATTCCAAACATATATCAATCCTGCCTTTCAACCTTTCGGTGCAGAGGATGACAACTATGATGGTAGTGATTCTTCACTAACATCTCCAAGGGACTTGCATTTCTCTCAATCAGAAACTGAGTCTTCCAGCACAGTCATCATGCCAGTCATGGTCATAGAGGCTATCAACTTAGAGGAACAATTGGCGGACATAAAGGCCAAGCTCTATAAACTCTCAAAGGAAAATGCAAAAAAAGATGCTCAAATCAAGCGTCAAAGCAAACAGATTGCTGATTTGACAAAGAAGCTGGGGAAGCGGACGTCTGAAGCTTTCAACAAATGCTCAAGCAGTGAAGATTCTGACAAAGATTCTAACCACAGCGAGGACTCTGAAGATCGATGCAAACCAAAGAATGATTCAATGTCAATTGAGCAAATTCAAAACTTGATAGCGGATGCGGTAAAGACCCATCTACAAGGAGGTTCTCACAGAACTCATCGTTACAGCAAGCCTTATACGAAAAGGATTGATGCATTGCGGATGCCTCAGGGATTCCAACCTCCAAAATTTCATCAATTTGATGGCCAAGGGAACCCGAACCAGCATATAGCGCACTTCATTGAGACTTGCAATGACGCTGCACGAGTGGTGACCTCTTAGTAAAGCAATTCGTGCGGTCTCTTAAAGGTCTTGCATTTGACTGGTATGTGATAGCTGGGGGCAAATGGAAAATGAATTCTTGAATCGCTTCTACAGCACACGCCGTGTGGTCAGTATAAGGGAGTTGACTAATGCTAGGCAAGGGGATGAAGAACCAGTCATAGATTATATCAATCGTTGGCGTGCCCTCTCGCTAAAGTGCAAGGATCACTTACCTGAATCTTCTACTGTTGAAATGTGTGCTCAAGAAATGGAGTGGGATATCTTGTATGCTTTGCACGTAAACAAGCCCAAGACTTTCCAAGAATTAGCGACACGAGCTCATGATATGGAGCTTACAATTGCCTACTATGGAACACAAGTCAATGATGGTGAATTAATGGCATCGTCAAGAAATAGAAGCTCCATGCTAGGAGACTCTGAAAAGAACGAATATTCTTATTCTGAGTATGACGCACCAAAAATGCTTGACAAACTTCTTGAAAAAGGACTTATAGAACTCCCAGAGTCAAGGCGTCCGAAAGAAATTGGAAGAACTAATGACCCCAAATATTGCAAGTATCATAGGATCATCAATCATCCTATAGAGAAGTGCAAGGCATTCAGGGGACAAGTCCTGCAACTTACAACTGAAGGAAATATCACATTAGACGAAGAAAACACTGAAGAATCTGATTGATTGTTTATTAGGATCATATTGAAAAATGCTTTGCAAGAGGAGCAACCCAAAATCAGCATTTAGGATGAAGACTTTCAAGTTGCAAAACAACTTTGACTCTTAAAGACTCCCAAGTCGCAAAATAATTTTGACTCTCGAGTCCCCCTTAAGGCTTTCAAGTCCAAGATTCTAGACTCTCAAGTCATTATAGACTATCAAGTCACCTGTAGGACGCTCAAGTCATCAAAATCAAGACTCTTAAGTCTCTAAAGTTCAAGACTCACAAGTCATCGAAGACAAAGACTCTCAAGTCATCAACATGAAAGACTCATAAGTCTCCCAAATTCAAGGCTCACAAGTTATCAAAGACAACGACTCTCAAGTCATCAAAATCAAGACTCTTAAGTCTCCAAAGTTCAAGACTTACAAGTCATCAAAGATAAAGACTCTTAAGTTATCAAAATCAAGACTCTTAAGTCTCCAAAGTTCAAGACTGACAAGTCATTGAAGGCAAAGACTCTCAACTCATCAACATTAAAGACACTTAAGTCTCCCCAATTCAAGACTCATAAGTCACCAAAGACAAAGGCTCTTAAGTCATCAACATTAAAGACTCTTAAGTCTCCCAAGTTTATGACTCTCAAGTCATCAAAAACAAAAACTCTCAAGTCATCAAAATTGAAGACAACAAAGTCTCCCAAATTCAAGAATCTCAAAACTCCAAGTCACTGAAGATAAAGACTCCTAAGTCTTCAAAGTTCAAGATGGCAAAATCATCAAAATTCATCTAAAGCAAGACTCCTAAGTCCCCAAAGGTAAAGACTCTGAAGTCATCAAAGTTTAGAACTATCAAGTTATCAAAAGTTTAAGACTCATAAGTCTTTGAAGTTTAAGAAGGGCCTAAGTCTTCAAAGTTCAGGATGCCAAAGTCATCAAAATTCATCCAAAGCAAGACTCTTAAGTCCGCAAAGGTAAAGACTCTGAAGCCATCAAAGTTTAGAAGTTATTAAAAGCTTAAGACTCCTAAGTCTTTGAAGTTTAATAAGAGCCTAAGTCTTCAAAGTTCAAGACCCACAATCATCAAAGTTGCTGACTCTCAAGTCGTTGAGCAAGCATTTATGTTATTTAAGCAGACGTTAAATTGTCACAAAAGTGTTGTAGATTCTTAGAACTCATTCAAATTAGGGGCAATGGTGACATATGTCTCTTCCTTTGACTTGGATATAATAACGCTAGAGCCTCCTTGTTCAAGATGTCCATCTCCTCTTCGAGTTAGCATCAATGACAACATAGGCCTCTTTCTTCATGTTGGCAACGCATGGCTTCTCCTTCAAGTTGGTAGCGACGACGTCATCACCTCCTCCTTCATGTTAGCAACGCAGGGCTCCCTCCTCAAATTGGTAGAAGCATCACTATAAC
This sequence comes from Carnegiea gigantea, assembly GCA_029747015.1. Lineage (NCBI taxonomy): Eukaryota > Viridiplantae > Streptophyta > Magnoliopsida > Caryophyllales > Cactaceae > Carnegiea > Carnegiea gigantea. The sequence goes on from JAKOGI010001287.1 coordinate 93,761, forward strand.
TTCCTCCTTTGTGTTGTCGACATATGCCCCTTTTGAGTTGGTGGCGACAGCAACGTGACCTTCATCTTTATAATAGGGAAAGTCACCTCGAGGCGGATTCGTACAGGTAAGCCATCTAAGGGTCAGAAAAAATAGGGGAAGTCACTCAAGGTGGACCTATTCAAAAAAAAAAAAAAAACTTTCGTATGGTAAGTCATAGTGGAATGATCTATTTAGTCTAAAGTTTTAAGCATCTGACATTTCAAATGACAAACCTGCACCCAAAAAAAAAAAAAAAAAGAGGAAGACAGGAGCAAATGCAAGCAGAGGCTCTTCAGCAAACAGGAGGATTTTCGCTTTTGGAGGATTCATGGTTAACCCGTTGATGTACCCAAAAGGATTAAACATTCAAAGGTTAACCAATGCTGAAACAAATTCATCTCTTGAAAACTTTCGCCTTTGGAAGGTCGCCTTATGAGGAAATTCAAGGTTAATCCGTTGATGTACCCAAAAGGATTTGACATTGAAAGGCTAACCAACACCAAGTCAAATTCGGCTCTTTAGAATTTTCGCCTTCGGAATATCGCCTTAGGAGGAAATTCAAGGTTAACCCGTTGATGTACCCAAAGGGTTAGACATTTAAAGGCTAACCGACACCAAGTCAAATTCACCTCCTTAGAATTTTCGACTTCGGAAGATCGCCTTAGGAGGAAATTCAGGGTTAATCCGTTGATGTACCCAAAAGGGTCAGACATTCAAAGGTTAACCAATAATCAAGTCAAAATTCACCTTTGAAGGATGTTCACCCTTGGAGGATTCAAGGTTAACCCGTTGAGGTACCCAAATGGATTAGACATTCAAAGGTTAACCGGCACCAAGTCAAATTCGCCTCTTGAGCACTTTCGCCTTCGGAAGATCGCCTTAGGAGGAAATGCAAGGTTAACCCGTTGATGCATCCAAAAGATAGACATTCAAAGGTTAACCGACACCAAGTCAAATTCGCCTCTTGAGCACCTTTGGCACCTTGGCCTTCGGAAAATCACCTTAGGAGGAAATTCAAGGTTAACCCGTTGATTTACCCAAAAGGGTTAGACATTCAAAGGTTAACCGGCACCAAGTTAAATTTGCCTCTTGAGAACTTTCACCTTCGGAAGATCGCCTTAGGAGGAAATTTAGGGCTAACCCGTTGATGTACCCAAAGGGGTTAGACATTCAAAGGTTAACCGACACCAAGTCAAATTCTCCTCTTTTGAACTTTTGCACTTGGAAGGTCACCTTAGAAGGGAAGTCAAGGTTAACCCGTTGACGTACCCAAAAGGGTTAAACATTCAAAGGTTAACCGAGATTGAATCAAATTCGCCTCTTTAGAATTTTCGCCTTTGGAAAATTCGCCTTAGGAGTATTCAAAGTTAACCCGTTGATGTACCCAGAAGGATTATACATTCAAAGGTTAACAACAATAAATTATCGCACAAATTTGCACAAAAAAAAGAGGTTATCTTAAAAAAAACAAAAAAAAACATCAGGCAGCATGAAAGAACCCAAAAAAAAAAAAAAAGAGGAAAGAAAAAGAAGAAGAAGACAAGAGCAATTACGACTAGGTGTTGTTAGACCAACACCCTGGAGAAACTTTGCATTCATTAAATGAGAAGAGCCGTGCCCCGTGCGTGTAGTCGTGCGTGCATTCATTGGATCAGAAGAGCCATTGATGCAGGAGCTTCGCAAGAATCAGCCATGGAAATACCAAAAAATTAAAAAAACAAAAAATACCGTTACTCACATCACTCCTCCCTCTGTTTCTCTTTTCCCCCTGTTTCTTAGCACACGAAGTTGAGGGCTCCAAATATGATAAAATATATATATAAATATATATATATATATATATATATATATATATATATATATAGAGAGAGAGAGAGAGAGAGAGAGAGAGAGAGAGAGAGAGAGAGAGAGAGAGAGAGAGAGAGAGAGAGAGAGAGAGAGAGAGAGAGAGGGAGAGAGAGAAGCAGAGCAGTAAAAGAGAAGAAGAAGAAAGTGAAGTTTTACAGGTTCAGCTCCTTCTCCCGATGACTCCGGATCCGTTTCTGCTCCCTCGGTCGACAACAACCTTCTTGCCTTCTTCTTCGTTGATCCACACCGGATTTTGGTACTAGCGGAAAGAGGATTCTTGGGGGAATCGAGCAAGGACCAATTGTAGTTGTCGGGAAAAGGCCCTGTTCAATACAGCAGCTTGATTAAACGCAACTTCAGCATGGGAAATATAGGATATATACAAATCAAGCAGCAAGAAAATCTTGATGACATCTTTGCAAACAAAAAAATTATGGGAAATAGGGGTAATTTAGGAAAGAAAATATTTCTTCAATATATATTAATGTATGTTGTGTAATAATTTCCTTATTACTTTGGCATTCCAAGAGAGAGAAAGAAGAGTATGAGAGTCCCAAAAAAAAAAAAAAGGTGTGCACTACTCTGCCTGTCGAGCCTCTGTTGCAGAGTTGCAGAAGAAGAGGGTGAAGAAGATCACATGTTTATCACGTGAAGCTGGGTGGGCTGAGGCCAAAAAAAAAAAAATCGATTTCCGATTATTTGCACATGTCGAATATTCGAGACCCAGCAGCTTCAAAAAAAGGCGGGGCGGAGACGTTTAAAAACCTTGTTTACGCAGCTAGATCTCGAAGGGGGCATCTGGTTCTCTAGTTCTTCCGTGCCTAATAATTATTCTTTTTCGAAGGGGCATCTGGATCTCGAAGGGGGTCCCACCGAGCGTGCCAAATTTGTAAACACAAATTTCGAGCCTGCAATAAATTAGACAAGAAATATGGACAAATTAATTTATATTAATTTCAGAAGGTGTGGATACAATCTCTGTGTATTTGTTACAAATAAACAAATGAAAGTCCTCTGATTCGATCTCTAATTTGAACTTGAAGGAGGGTCGGTTGACTTGTATCTCGATCAAGTTGGTTGATTTGACTTCCTTTGAATGAATTTCAATGGATTTGACCTTGAGAGAGGGCCTAAGAGGCTTGATCTCAATCAAGACGAGTTTTCTTTGATCTTCGATAGTAGACGGCACGTGCTTTGATTGTGCTTGTTGTCTTCCTTCAGAGAAATTAGCCCCTTGAGTCTTCAGAACGCCTTCAGAGTGAATTTGAATGAATTTGATCCTGAGAGAGGGCCTAAGACGCTTAATCTCAGTCAGGATATGAGCCTAAATCTCTACTCGTAGATGACACGTATTTGAGGTGCTTGTTGTCTTCTGCCAGAGAGAAGTCTTGAGCTCTTGTAATTTCTCCTGAATGCTCCTCTGAAACTTGCAAGTTTTGATCCTTCTCGCTTGGTAGTTGGATGTCGCTTGCAGTCTGAGCTTCTGAATTCTTCTAATGCTGCATGTGCTGAGCCTCCTCCAAAATGAGGGGGAATGACCTCTATTTATAGACTCTCACGTTAGGGTTTTGAGTCAGACTTTGGGCTTTAAGCCCATATTTAGCAATTATCTCTTTATTTTAAATAAAGGAATAATTACTATTTATATTTTATTGCATCATTAATGACACATGGTAATTTCTGATTAGCTAGAATTTGCTAGGTAATTTTATTGTTTTATTTTACACGTGGCGTCCTGTGATTTGCTAGTAAATTTTTGCCTCCTACAGGTACCCCAAGATATTTAAAAGACAAACCCCCTTTTTAAAAATTTATAACTTATAGTATTTCCTTCTCCACTTAAGCATTCACCCCTGGAAGTACTATATGAGATATTTGAGGATTGGCCTCCAAGCCTGAACATCTAGAGAAGTGAGCAAATGTAGCCAACATCCCCTTAATGCTAGCTATATCAGCTTTATAGAAGATTAGTAGGTCATCTGTAAAGTTGAGTGCACACAATTTCAATTGTTGGCACCCTGGATGTAACCAAAAATCAGGCTGCTACATTGTGATTTTAAGTGACCTAGTCAAATATCCCATAATAAGCACAAAAATCAAGAGACACTGGTTCCCCTACCTTAGACCCTCTGTAAATACCCTTGCGAGCCCCCATTAATCTTAAGGGAGAAGCTAGTGGTTGTAATGCAAGTCATGATTCTTTTAACAAACACTAATTGGAAGCTATAACAATTCAATAAGCCCTCTACAAAACCCTATCTAATAGTGTCATAGTCCTTCTTGAGGTCAAGTTTTTACATACACCTAGGTGGTATCCCCTTGCTATCTTATATTTTCACCAAAGCAGTACACATCAAGATATTGTGAAGAATTGATCTCCCTTCAATGAATGCCCCAAAAATTATGTCGTTAGTCACAATACTAACGGTATATAGCCTCATCTTCCATTAATAGTCATATTGTTTATCAATTAAGCTCGACACTATTGGCTAAAATAATGTCGTCAATAATTGCAGGCAACTACAGAAGGTTTGATGCTAATATTTGTTCAAAATTATCAGTGATGAAAACCACTAAAGAGATTATATCACGCAGAGGGTTTTTGAGATTACTAAGCACACGAGGTGAGATTTTGCCGCATGATGTGAAAAATTGAGGGGCATGATCGAAAGTCAATGCAATATACTTTAGAAGGACCGGTGATTATTGTAGATATACGGACAATTTGGATGTTAAAATGATTTAGCTAGCATCAACATTGTGTAAGTGCGACGAGTCCCATTTGAATATTGTTGCAACCCCTTAAGTAGTTACTCATAACCTTATTAAGATATCATAGTCGCTTGTTGAAATATGTTCTCTATTTTATTGGGACATATCTCTTCTATTGTGTGTAGTCATCAATCTATAATTAATTAATTGTCACTCAACTTTAATAAATAGTTTGCTCATGATTTGATTATTAGTCGCTAGTTTTTTTATCATCCATGGTTGATTCACTGACGTTTTTTACATCCATATTTAAAAGCTAAACTTTCAATAATATTCAATGCTTGAAACGTAGTTAAGTTTGATCATCCATGCTAAAAAAAAAAAAGTAGTCAAGTTTGACAAGTATTTGTGTCACCTGCTTGCTATGCATGTTAATCCTATAAAATGAATTAATTTACTTCTTATAAGAATCTTAATACTATTATTATAAGTCAACTTTAGTCTTCTTAATAGTCACTTCTTATTTAGTTCATTGGTCACTTTTTTATTATCACTTTGGAAGCTCTAACACCAATAAAATCTACTAATTGTATTATTGTGGTCGCCCATACATGCAACAATAGTCATCTTTACAAGGATTTTTGGTAAATGTTGCATGTTATTTTGGTCATTCATGTAAGTCGTTAGCGATAGACTAATAGTCATTATCAACTGAATATATTAATCACCTATGTAGAGAAATAATGGTCACTCCTGACAACTCTGGTATTCGCAGCAAAAAAGAATAATAGTTTTGTATTTAAAAGTTCACAGAAGTTGCGGAAGACAAATGCCTTTATGGGTAATTGTTTGAAGGCTTTGATATACTAATGAGTGTCATAATTGCATGGATTATTTAAGTATTTAGGAGTCATTTTAGGGGATTAATATGCATTAGTATATGATTTATGCCCCTATTACTATTACGCTTGGGTTTCACTTGTTTGAGAGTATATGGAGATTTTGACTTTGTGAGCCTAGGTTACATGAGTAGAAGCAAGATTTTTAAGGCCTTATGTATCAAAGAAAGAAGTAAAAGAGGCTCAAACCAACCAACACTGATGTACCGTAGTTAGGATCACGGTCCAGGAGAGTCTGAAAAAAAGCAACAGAAGACACAACTTAAGACAAAAGATCCAAAGTGCACCATGGCTTCATCGTGGTGGTGCCCATGGTACGTGGAGTCCCCCACAGTCAGCCCACGGTCACCCTCCCTCTTTGAGTCATCTTGTTTTCGTTGCAGTTGTTCGACCTCCAGACATTTTTATGGTGCATTTTCTGCGATAAAGGTCTGTTTGCCACCATCATTGTCCACCCCATTCACCTTTTTATTCACCATCTAGATTAGGGTTTAGATTAGATTAGAGTAAGCGAGAGCGAACTGGTGGAGATTTTGCAAAGATTCCATGCCGGGTTTACAATCGACGGATTCAAGCGCATTCTTTGCTTGAACATTTCTCTTCTATTCTCTTCTCTTTTTTCAGATTAGAATTTTTGTTTTGTAATTTGGGTTAACTTCTATTGTTTTGATCTTGAACTTATGCAAATACTAGTTAATTACTCGATACGATGTTAATCTCTTTTGGTACTTTGGAATTGTTGGATTATTTATCAAATCCTAGATGCTTATTGTCTTCTGAGGAACTTAATCACTTTCTTGCATGTCCTGGGTATTCGGTTGGGAACCGAAGGTGAAATTCGATACTAAAATCCTAAGATTTGATTTGATTTTGTAGAGTCTTCAAAAAGTCATGCCAGTTGAGAAAATACAAATTTGATATTCGCATGCTTAATGAACATAAACAAATCATGACCCTTATAAAAAGGTAATTGATTAGATTTAGGTGTTTCACTTCACTTAGAATGAGGTTTGTGATATTTCCTTTGTGGGTTTTAAAACAACGAATTAAGGTAGAAGTACTTTATTGATGCAGGGATTGGGTCATTACTTGTTTTGTTTAATTCTATCATTGTCTATTTGTTAAATTAGATAGTTAATTATTTTAATTTGAATCTTAAGTTTTTATCGGCTTCGCCTATCGTGAGGAATATAGCTGGGCAGCTTGACCTAGTCTCTATGGAACTGATCTTGATTTAATACAATACCAACGGGTTCTTGTGGCCTGATTAGTTTCGGTGTCGTTGTGAGGGACTATTGTCAAATATTGGGCAATCTCGATAGGTTTACCTAAGTATTTTGTTGTTCTATTAAAATAATCTAAAAAATTGAAAATTGAAAATTCAAAAAAAAAAAATGCAATTTCCATTTCTCCCAATTTGCACTTGAATTATTTTGAAGGTATTTTAAGCATTTAAATGTTTTTCTCCTCAGTGTGGCTATTGCATTGGTAACGTGAAATTTTATACATTGTTGATGAAGGTGTGAATAGGGAACCCTGAGCTCTTTCAAAGTATTGGGGTTTTGTTGGTAAAAGCGTTGGTGACTTATGATATTTGCTTGAGTGGATTGCGTGTGGCTCATTTGAATTTTAGAAGGCTATCATGTTTCTAGATATTCTAGCCTTGATGATTGTGCATTCTATGCTAGATCTAAAAGCATTGGTGAATTATAGTGTTTGCTTGAGTGGATTGTTTAAGATTCATTTGAATTTGAGAGGGCTAGTCGTGTTTCTAGATATTCTTTCCCTAATCCTTATGCATTCTATGCTATATCTTATTATGCTCCCTTTTTGGCATAACATGTGCAATTCTTTTGACCATCATATAAATTCATGTCCTTATTATGTATGCTAAGCTCAACCTAACCTTGCATCATTTATAATGCTATCCTAACCTTACCTAATTCATACTTTCCTTTACCTTAGTGGATGGGGCTCAAGATAGGTGAGCCTATTGGGTTTGTTGCTAAGCTTGATATTGTTGATGCATGTTTTAAGTAGAAGTCACTTTTGATGAAGTGCTTGATCTAGCTAAGACTCCATTCGAGGGGTCATGTGATCTGTTTGTGCATAAGGAGTTTTCTGCCCTTGGTGCGATAGTGTTCTACCCAATCATGTTGATCATTCACATGCTTCCTCTTTTTGTTCACTACCTTCTTCTTCCATCAAGTATTATCTTGATGCACCCATTGATAATCCTATGATATGTGATTTTGGCAGTGACTTGCACTACCTTGATAATGTGTCTGGTGTACTTGGTGGTAATGTTGATGATTATGTGTCCCTAGGTTACATTAGAGGGTATACTTCATATTTTTACTCATATTGCATTACCTTGTGGATAAGTCTGGAAAAATCATGTGGGACACTTTCTTGGATTTCTCTTTTGATTTTTCTATGGCATTTGATTTGTTGAAGAGACCATTAACTTTCTTTGTTGTGATTATGCTCTCTAATAAAAAGAATTTAAGTTTTAAATTTATAACCTCAAGTGCAAAGTTTATCATAGGGTATTTGGGGTATTCTCCACAGGGAGTTAGGTTTCAAGTACCAAAGTTCACTTAAGTGTTTCAAGTTAGGTTAAGTAGAAATGGAATGAAAAACAAGCTAAAATAAGCTAATAAACACAAAAGAAAGACTTGGGGATTGTGATTTTGATCAATTGACAACCAAGTAGTCAAGGCCACCCTAACCCAGCAAACCTATACTGGCAATTGGAAATGGTTCGTCATGCCATTGAAGGCCACATAAACCCTCTTTTAAGAGTTATGGGCTAGTCTAATTGGCCTAACTCCTTTTTAATAGGGCTAGCCTAATTAGACCATTAAGTTAGCAACCCTCGGACCGACCTAGGCTTCAAACTATTTTCATGTTCAAAATTCTGGCCATTCTCTCCCCCACACTAGCTAATTAACCTCATTTTTGGGCAGTAGTCAACAACCCAAAAGTATAGATTAAAGATATTTCAAGCATTTCATCAAACACATAGAGGGCATGAGAGGAAACCCTTAGTTGAGAGCATAAATTAGTGGTGGTTAGGCCCGATGCAAGATCAGTTAGCCATGAAAGGGCTAATCACAATCCAAGCTAATAAAAACTAGCTACTGATCATCACAAGCGCATCATAATATCTAACTACATCCAAACTAACAAACAGGTAAATAAACATGAATTAGAGAGGAGGGAAAATAAACATAACTTGATCTAACAAGCTAATTAAATATGGATTAATAGTAAAAACTAAACATTTAACTAAATAAAATCAAACACAAGCATTGAACTAACATAATCTAAGTAAGCACTAAAATATGAAATAGGGAGGGAAACAGAAGAGAGCATTTAGTCATGATTGCTTGAATTAATTACAAAATCTACAACCTTGAATCAAAATCTATCAAAGTAAATCCTAATCTATCAAGTTTATTACCCCATAATGGTGTTTTCAATGGCTAATGCTAAACTAAACCTAGCTCTCAAATTTACTAAAAAGCTCTCTCACAACCACCCAAAAAGCTCCTCTTAAATAGAAGTTAAACCAACAAAGGGACACATGAGTGGTGGTGAAAATAGGCTGTCATGACGAGGTTAGGCTGAGAAGAATTAGGCGAACATGACTATACACATGGGCGCGGCTGGCCTTGGCCACCTCTTGGATTTTTGCACTACAATTCCTTGAGTTGAAGGGTTGGTCTAGGGGCTGGTGGTAGCCACTAGCAGCCGTGGCCAACTCCCCTCTTATTGCTTTTTCATTTTTTTCTTCTTCATCTTTGCTTTTTCTTTGCTCTACCACATTCCAACCCCTTGCTTGCCTCATCTTGTCTTCAAAAGAGCATCATTCTCTCAATTAGCAATGTGAACTCAATTTTATTGGGATTTAACATTATTTTCGATAAAATAATCAAAAATAAAACAAAAATTTTAAGAATCACAAGTTGTTACGAGCAAAAGTTAGGTAAATAAAAGGTATAATATAATATTTCGAGACTGAACAAATACCCCTGCACCTATCTTTTGCTTGTCCTCGAGCAAAACAAAGAAAACTACCTATGTCACTTTCGTATGAATTATGGTTGCATATAGTATGAAACAAGCTCTTTAGGCCTCTCGTTTCTCTAAGTGGATAAGTGAGGTCTCCTGAGGGTTGCAGTAGATATACTCACAAAATCTTTGAAATATTTTTAGTTTTTTCAAAAGCAAAACATATCTACAAGGCAAAGGAAAAATATGTACGCTTCTTAAATCAATTTTATCATCCAATCAACCTTGCCGCTAGGTCATATACAAGAAAACATACAATCAAGAGACACTTAGGCTACAAATGTACGTCGACACTCTTGTTTCACCCCACACAACAAAATGACATTATATGTACACCTTGGTGCTTCGTAAAAAGTGTATAGACTATTAATGCTAGACTAAAATGGGGCAAAAGGCCATCTTTACTTGGCTAATAGACTTTTATTTATTAGATTATTAACCATATCTCTCTTTTCATTCCTCCATGTTTGTCTCTCTTGTCTCCTTATGCTCCTTCGCGTAGGTGGGTAGTTCTTGGCTTATCAACTGTTCAACTCCTGGAGGAACAACTTAGCATATATTTAGACTTGTTCCCTAATTAGGGGTTGTATTTAGATGTGCAAAGAACTTCTTTAAGCCCATGCAAAGGTAAGGAAGTCAAGCTCTCTTTTAATGTTCAAGTGCACTAGGTATACACAATATCGCACATGTAAGATGGACTTATTATCAAAAATTAGAAATCACACCATAGACAAGTGTTCTACCATATATATTCTACCTGTATACAAGTTAGGAACCAAGCTCCAAGAGATTTAAAAAAACAATAAAAAAGGCACAAAATCCCCCCAAGCCAAGAAAGAAAACTATACAGTGAATGAAAATTTTTCACAAAAATACATACAAATGGGCAGATGATTCACTGAAACCCACATCTAAATCTAACAATGTCCCTTTTGGGAGCCAAGAAGTTGTAACCAATCATAAAACACATACAATCCATAAAAAGCTCCTTAAGACCACACATACACAAAACCAAGAGACTAAAGAAAAGAAGAATGAGATATATAACAAATGGAAACAAAAAGAGAAGAGATAACTCAAACCATTAACACAACCCACATATATACAACCACCAACAACTATATAAAAACCAAAAACACCATCAACAACAAAATATGAAAAATATACATAAGATGCACACTGGTGATCTTTGCCATCAACCGACTCAACGATGCCCCAAGTTTCTCCTTAAAATTGATCATCAGCAAAAACACAAGCTAATATCCATAGCTAAACAATAAGGAAAATAAGGAAAATAAAAAGAAGGTAGAAGAGTTGGACTGATTATAATGGGTTAGGTAATGATTCAACAAGAAGTATGCCTCTTTAAGATGGTTCTATAGAGGCTCACGGAGCATCAACCACTCCTGTACGTTTCTCAAGACTCGAATCTTCATCTCGGATGTGGTCCATAGACATAAGAGCTTGTCAAATGCTGGTGCATACATGTCAAAATAATGTAAATAAGATAACACCAGCAGAGCTATAGCAAATGCAGTTGGTGTACTCTTAAAGTTAGCAAATGCCATAGAAAAATTGAAAGCGTGATCAAAGAAAGTATTCCACATGATTTTTCTAGGCACATTCTCTTGGTATGCACAATAAGAGTCAAAGGAGGTTATTAATGCCAGCTATGGACTCGTGAAATGCATGTAGATAAGAGGGGGTGTTGGGAAAGAAATGAAATGGGGGCCAAGTCGAGTAACTTGGTGCAATTAGGGTCTATATTCTTGACATTAGGAGTGACACTAACCACCACACTATCAATACATAACTCTTGAAAATGAGTCTCCTTGAAATATGGCTCAATCAAGGTAGGTTCCTTTGACCACGCAAGCAAATCATCCTCAACAGCACTAGCATCAGCCTTAAAAGGCTCACCCATCTCTGACCCTGTTCACTGAGCTAAAGGGAGAGGAGAACTAAGTAAGTTCGAGTCATCAGCGGTAATGTCTCAAGGTGTGGTAGAAAAGGAGGGAGCAACAAATGGTAAAGAAGTCATGGGAGGGTCTCACTTCCTCTAGGCCGATCAAAGGTGTATCAATAATAGAGTCAGGCTATAGGGTAGGGAAGAGTCACAGTCATCATATAGGCTATCCTTAAGTCTAACGGAAGGTAGACTAGGGCTAGTCTCATATAATAAGCCACGCTTTCTCATCTCACTAACAAGTTACTTATCCTGGTCATTCAATGTTCCTATCATAGAATTAAGTCTAGCATGTCATTCATCAAAAATATCATAATAGGGGTAAGAATTGACATCATGGTCAACAGATTGGTGATAACAGCACATAACATGAGGGAAAGAATAATGGTGATGACATAGGTCCCTAAGTTGATCTCCATATGGAGATTGAGTGTAGAAACTATAGAGAAGTGTAAAGGGGCACACAAAAGACTCGGTAGCACTCTTACATTGCCATTGATACCATACTAAAGACTTAAACAAGTCCTATATGTTATCAACATTTAAAGATAAAATACCACCATAGCACATGAACTCAAGGGTGGGGGCTCGGGTCTCATGTGTTATCCTCTCAAGCACAACATTGCATATTTTTCGTTTTCGTACATGAAAATGCACATATTGAGCATAATGATTACTTAATCTAAATAGCTATTGACAAAAGGTACATACTCAAATTGAGCTAAACGGAAAATAGCCATTTTGATATTTTAAAAGTTTTTTAAGTTCTAATTTTTTGAATTTTCAAAGGCTAGCCTCGAATGCCTAAGCAAACCCCAACATCGAAAAGCACTAACTCGCCTATAGTAGCTCCAAAAACTTGATAGGAAGAATTTAAGTTTTAAATTTATAATGTCAAGTGTAAGGTTTATTGCCAAGTACATGGGGTAGCATCCACAAGGAGTTGGGTTTCCAGTACCAAAATTCACTCAAGTGTTTCAAGCTAGGTTAAGTAGAAAGGCAATGAACAACAAGCTAAAATAAGCTAATATATATAAAAGAGCGCTTGGAATTGTGATTTTGACCAATAGATGATCGGATAGTCAAGGACAACCCTAACCTACCATATCTAAACGACAACAAGAATTGGTTGGTTGTACCATTGAAGATCACCCAAGCCTACTTTAAGGGTCATGGGCTACTCTAATTGGCTAACCACCTATTTCATGGGGTTAGTCTAATTAGACCACTAGATTAGCAACCCTCGAGCCTAGCTAAGATTCAGGCTATTTTCTTATCCAAATACCAGCTATTCTCTCGCATTCTAGCTAAATGACCTAGCCTTTTGACATATATTAACCCCCTAAAATTATGGATGAAAGGCTCTTTTAAGTATTTTATTGAACACATGGTGAAGGCATGAGAGGAAACCCTTAATTGAAAGCATAAATTAAGTATGGTTGGGCCTAATCCAAGACCAAGTAGCCATCAAAGTGTTAATCACAATCCAAGGCTATAAAAACTAGCTACTAATCAACAGAAGAACTCTATAAAGTCTAATTACATCAAAACTAGCAAACAACTAAGCAAATATTAACTAGAAAAGAAAAGAAAATGAACCTAACCTAATCTAACAAGCAAATTGAACATGGATTAATAATAAAAACTAGGCATTTGACTGAAAAAAAAAAAATCAAACTTAAGAGCTAAACTAAAATAATCTACATAAACAGCAAAATATGAAATAGGGAAAGAAAGGGAGGAGAGAACCTCATCTTGATTGCTTGAATGAACTTCAAAATCTACAAGCTTGATTAAATGTTAATCAAAATAAATCCTACTTTACTAATTTTATTACCCCCTAATGGTGTTTTTAATGGCTAACGGTAAACTAAATCGAGCTCTCAAACCTATCAAAAAGCTCCCCCACAACCACCCGAAAAGCTCCTCTTAAATGGAAGTCAAACCAATAGGACACAAGGTTTGGTGAAAATAGGCTGCTGTGATGGGGTGAGTTAAGAAGAACGAGGTAGTCATGGCCTATGGGCACCTCCTAGATTTTTTCGCTATAATTCCTTAAGTTGCGAGGTTGGTCTACAGGGTGGTGATGGCCACTAACAGCTACAACCAACTCCCTTCTTTGTGCTTCTTCATCTTTTCTTCTTTATCTTTGCTCTACCCCGAGCCTCTTGCTTGCATCATCTCATCTCTAGAGCGCCATTCTCTCAATTAGCACTGTGAACTCAATTTTTGCTAATTTTGGGATCAATAGTATCTCCTATAAAATAATCAAAAACCAAATAAAAATCCTAGGAATTACAACTTATTACGAGCAAAAGCTAGGTAAATAATGGTATCAAATATGATATTTTGAGACGAACACATACCTCCACACTTATCTTTTGCTTGTCCTTGAGTAGAACCAAGAAAATTACCTAATTCACTTTCGTACGAATCATGGTTGCATGTAGCATATGAAACGAGTCCTTTAAGCCTCTTGGTTTCCTTATAGTGAGGCGTTGTGAGAGTTGTTAAAGATATATCCAAAAATCTTTGAAATGTTTTCGGATTTCTGAGAACCAAAGCATATATAAAAGGTAAAGGGAAAATATGTACACTTTTTTAATCAATTTTATCAGCCCATGAACCTCGTAACAGAGTCATGTACAAGCAAAACATACAATCAAGAGACACTTAGGCTACAAATGCACCTCAACTCTCACATTTTACCTCACACAACAAAATGACATGATATGTACACCTTGATGCTCTGTGCACAGTGTATAGGCTATTAATGCTAGGCTAAAATGGGGCTGAGGGTCATCTTTACTCGACTAATACGCTTTTCTTTATTATATTATTAAGCTCACCTCTGTTTTCATTCTTCTATTTTTTTTCTCGCTTGTCTCCTTATGCTCCTTCGGCTGGGTAGGTAGTTCTTGGCTTATCGAGCGTTCAACTCAAGGAGGAACAACTTAGCACATATTTTAGCTTCTTTCCTAATTAGGGTTGTATTTGGATGTGCAAAGCACTTATTTAAGCCTGAGTGATAGAATTAAAGTCAGACTCCCTTTCACACTTTTGTTTGTCTTTTTTTTCTTGGGAAGAGAAAGTTAGAAGTCAACTAGTGAAGCAGACTATCCTCAAACATAAGTTTTAACCAACTAACACCAACAATCAGTGTTCTAGTGCACAAGGTAGACACAATATTGCACATGTGAGATGGACTTATGGTGAAAAATTGGAAATCACACCATAGAGAAGTGTTCCATCATGCATATTCTACCCATATACAAGTGCAACCAAGCTATAAGAGATTAAAAAAAATCAATCAAAAAGGCACAAAATCCCCAAAGGTAAGAAAGAAAACTACACAGTAAATGAAAATTTCTCACAAGAATATGTATAAATGGGTATATTATTTTGCTGCCCCTACACCTGAATCTCACAATGTCCTCTTCGGGAGCGAAGAAGTTAGAACCAATCAAAAAACATATATTATCCACAAAAAGAGTCTCAAGACCATATATACACAAAACTAAGAGACTAAAAAAAGAGGAATGAGATATATACCAAATGAAAACAAAAGGAAAGGAGATAACTCACAATCGTCTACACAACCCACATGTACAAAACCACCAATGACAAGTATATAAAAACCAAAAACACCACCAACAACAAATCACAAAAAATATACGTAAGATGCACAACCGTGATCTGGGCCATCAATCTGCTCAATGATGTCCCAAGTTTTACCTCAATATTGATCATCTATCAAAACACAACCTAATATCCACAGCTAAACAACAAGAAAAAGAAGGTAGAAGAGTTGGAACATTTATACTAGGTCATGTAATAGTTATACACAAAGTATGCATCTCTAAGATGGTGTTACACAGCCTTAAAGTGCATCAACCACTCCTGTACGTCTCTCAAGACTCGAATCTTTAACTTGAAAGTGGTCAATGGCTATAAGAACTTGCCAAAGGCTAGTGCATGTATATGAGAATGATGCAAATAAGAGAACACTAGCACAAGTATAGCAAACATAATTAATTTACTCTTAAAGTCAGCAAATGCTAAAGAAAAATTGAAATCATGGTCAAAGAAAGTATTCATACATGATTTTTCTAGGCACGTCCCTTTAATACGCACAATAAGGGTCAAAGGAGGGTTTGTATCCTTTAATGTCTTCTAAGGACTCATGAAATGCATGAAGATGAGAGGGATGTTGGGAAGGGGATGAAAGGGGGGCTACGTTAAGTGAATCGATGCAAATTGGGTCTATATGCTCAATGCTAGGAGCGACACCAACCAGCACACCATACATAACTCCTCAAAATCAGTCTCCTAAAAATATGGCTCAATCAAGATAGATTCTTTCAACCCAGCAAGCAAATCATCCTCAACAACACTAGCATCACCCCTGGAAACTTCACCCATCTGTAACCCCGTAGAGCGGGAAACCAATGAAGGTTAAGTCATCAATAGTACCATCTCAAGGTGTGCTAGAAAAAGATAGAGCAACAAATGGTAAAGAAGTCAAGGGAGGGTCAACTGCTTCGTCTAGGCCCGTCAAAGGTATACTAATAATAAAGTCAGGTTGTAAGGAAGGGAAGAGTCACAATTATTATAGAGACTAGCCTTAAGTGTAGGGGAAGGTATACTAGGGTTGGTCTTATCCAATAGGCCACACTCCCTCATGTCACTGACAAAGTGCTTATGTCACTTATTCAATGTCCCTATCATGGAATTAAGTCTAGCATAACACTCATTGAAAATAGCATAATAGAGATAGGAATTCACATCATGGTCAAAAGAATGGGAATAAGAGCAGACAAGATGAGGGTCAAAAGAATGGTGATGAAGTAAGTCCCTAAGGTGATCTGCACATGGACACTGAATGTGAAAACTATGGAGAAGTGAGGACGGGCACACAAAAGACTCATTAGCACTCTCACATTGCCATTGATACCAAGCTAAAGTCTCAAACAAGTCCCACATATCATCAACATTTAAAGAGAACATACCGCCCTAGCACATGGACTCAAGGGTGGCTCGGGTCTCATATATTATCCCCTCAAGCATAATTTTGCATATTTCCCTTTTCATAAGTGAAGTGCACATATTGATCATGACAATTATTCAATCTAGGTAAGTATTGCCAAAGAGGTTCATACTCAAATTGAGGCAAATGGAAAATAGCCATCTTGATTTTCTTAAGTCCTTGAATTTTTAAAATTTTTGGATTTTCAATGGCCTAGACTAGAATGCCTAAGCAAACTGTGACATGGAAAAGTGCTAACTCTAGGACAATAGCACCGTAAACATTATAGGAAGAAGTTAGGTTCCAATTTTTAACCACAAATGCAAGGTTTATTGCTAAGTACTTGGTGTATCATCCACAGGGAATTGAGTTTCAAGTATCAAAATTCAATCAAGCATTTCAAGCTAGGTTAAGTAGAAAGGGAATGAAAAGCAATTTAAAATAAGCTAACAAATACAAAAGAGCGGCTTGGGATTGTGGTTTTTCTCGACTGAAAACCGAGTAGTCAAAGGCAGTGCTAACCTACTATATCTATATGATAATTGGAAATGGTTGGTTGCACCATTAAAGATCGCCTAAGCCCTCTTTCAAGGGTCATGGGCTTCTTTAATTGGCCTAGCCACCAAATTTCATGGGGTTAGCCTAATTAGACAACTAGATTAGCAACTCTAGAACCGAACTGAAATTCAGACTATTTTCTTGTCTAAATTCCAACTATTCTCTCTCACACTAGCTAATTGACCTCAACTTGGCGTAAATCAAGCCCCTAAAAACATGGATCAAGGCTCTTTCGAGCATTTCATCAATCGCATGGCGAAGGAATGAGAGGAATCCTGAATTAAAACTATAAATTGAGTGTGGTTTGGCCTAACCTAAGACTAATTAGCTATCAAAGGGTTAATCACAATACAAGATAATAAAAACTAGCTACTAGTCATTACAAGAACTCCATAAAATCTAACTCCATCCAAACTAGGGAACAAGTAAACAAATATGGACTAGAATGGAGAGAAAATGAAACTAACCTAATATAACAAGCTAATTAAATATGGATTGCAATAAAAACTAAACATTTAACTGAACAAAATCAAACACAAGTGTTGAACTAACATAATCTAAGTGACCATCAAAAGATGAAATAGGAGACAAAGGGAAGAAACAAATTAGTCTTGATTGCTTGAATGATCTTCAAAATCTGCAAGCATGAATCAAAATCAATAAAAGCAAATCCTAATATGACTAGTTTATTACCCCCTGATGGTGTTTTCAATGGCTAACACTAAACTAAACCTAGCCCTTAAATAGCTCTTAAACCTACCAAAAAAACTCCACCACAACCACCCAAAAAGCTTATCTTAAATAAAAGTTGAACCAACAAAAGGATAGAGAGTTGGTAATGAAAATGGGCTACCGTGGCAACATTGGGTTGAGAAGAACTAGGTGGCCATGGCTATTGGCATTGTTGGTCATAGACACCTCTTGGATTTTTGCCTCGCAATCCCTTGAGTTGCAGGGTTAGTCTACGGGGTGGTGATGGCCACTAACAATTGGGTCATGGCCACCTCTTGGATTTTTGTCTCGCAATTCCTCGAGTTGCAGGGTTGGTCTAGGAGGTGGTGATGGCCACTAACAGCCATGGCCAACTCTCCTATTCTTGCTTCTTCATTTTTTCTTCTTTATCTTTGCTCTTTCCTTGCTCTACCACATCTGGATCCCACGCTTGCATTGACTCATCCCCAAAGGAAAAGCGTTATTCTCTCAATTAGCACTATGAACTTAATTTTTGTCCATTTAGGGATCAACATTATTTCCTACAAACTAATCAAAAACTAAATAGAACTCCAAGGAGTTACAAGCTATTACGAGCAAAAGTTAGGTAAATAAGGGTATCGAATGTGATATTTCGAGGCTGAACAAATACCACCATACCTATCCTTTGCTAGTCCTCAAACAAAATAAAGAAACATATGTAGCTCATATTAGTAGGAATCATGGTTGCATGTAGCATATGAAACAAGTCCTTTAAGCCACTTGGTTCCCCTAGGTGGATGAGTGAGGTCATGGAAGGGTTGTAGCAGATATACCTACA
Organism: Carnegiea gigantea; assembly: GCA_029747015.1. Classification (NCBI taxonomy): domain Eukaryota; kingdom Viridiplantae; phylum Streptophyta; class Magnoliopsida; order Caryophyllales; family Cactaceae; genus Carnegiea; species Carnegiea gigantea. Next base: position 112,399 of record JAKOGI010001287.1, read on the forward strand.
AAATCATTGAAATATTTTTAGTTTTTTGAAAAGTAAACTAAAGGAGATCTCTCCATGCCCCTTAATTTAGAGAATCAAATCAGTTAAGTTAATCTTATTTTACTAGCCAAAAGTTAAATAAATCATCCACATTTTTTTAAAGAAGTAAAACAGCAGGTCATGGGTTAATTCCAGCAGCAAACTCGATTTTTGAGAGCTTAATTACTTAGGCCTCTTTGAGGTTTAAGTCCAATATTTTGCAATGGGTTTGAAGTTCAAGAAGTTATCTTTCTAGAGAAACATGTTTCAGCTCATTTAGACTTCATTTACCTATCCAATTTAGCCGATAAACCCAAACTATTCGGACTGCCCAGTTGAACCAGAATGAACCCGATTTTGAGTGTGTGATTTCTTGAGCCATATTATGGTTTAAGTCCTAGAGTTTTACATTTTTGGGTTCCGCTAGATGTTACCTTTCAGGTCCAAGTAAGCAAAACTAATCATGCTCAGTCGAAGTGAAGAAATCAGGCCATTTTGTTCAACCTGCCAGTTTTAATCCGAAACTACACGGTAAAATATTTTAGTAGAAATCTCCTACTTAAACATGATGTAACCTTGATTTCTTTGTAGGGGGTTTTATACGCACCTTAAGGGTTCCCTCTGTGGCCTGAAATTAAAATCATCCTCACTTTTGATTGGTGGAAACAAGGGCACAAAATCAGCTAAAAACAGGGTCTAGAACCCAGTTTAGTGCTAGGTGTAATTTCCTTCCTCTAAGGGTTTGCTCAGCTGCTTGGATGCTTACTCACTTCCAATCACGTTCAAGGCTACAAGAAACACCATCATTTGCTACAAACAAGCCTTGGAAAGAGTCTAGCCAATGAGAAAACAAAGGAAGATTTAGCACCATGCAATCTGATTGGTCAACCAAAAAGGGGTCTTGCTTTATCGCTGCTTTTTCTTTCTTTTCTCTAGTATTCTGATGTATTAAGCTAAATTAAGTGTTAAGCATAGGCACAAGCTGCTTAGATGCTTACTCACTTCCAATCACGTTCAAGGCTGCATGAAACACCATCATTTGCTGCAAACAAGCCTTGGAAAAAGCCTAGCCAATGAGAAAACAAAGGAAGATTTTAGCATCATGTAATCTAATTGGTCAGTTGAAAAGGCATTTTTCTTTATAGCTACTTTTTCTTTCTTTTCTCTGGTATTCTAATGTATTAAGCTAAATTAAGTGTTAAGCTTAGGCACAAAATCGGGCTGAAAATAGGTTCTAGAACCCAGTTTAGTGCTAGATGTAATTTCCTTCCTCCAAGGGTTTGCTCTGCTACTTGGATGCTTACTCACTTCCAATCATGTTCAAGGCTGCAAGAAACACCATCATTTGCTGCAAACAAGCCTTGGAAAGAGCCTAGCCAATGAGAAAACAATGGAAGATTTTAGCACCATGCAATCTTATTGGTTAGCTAAAAAGGGTTTTACTTTATAGCTGCTTTTTCTTTCTTTTCTCCAGTATTCTGATGTATTAAGCTAAATTAAGTGTTTTGATGTTAAGCTTAGTCATTTGTTTTGTATTACTAAGCTTACAGGTTGTAATTAGCTTAAGTTGATCAAGCTGGTGTAGTTAGCTTAGTTCTAAGCAAGGCTTAAGCATGCTTAAGAGTTTTCCTCCCTTAGAAGGAAACCTCCTAAGCATACAAGCTGCCTTTGGCCATGTATATAAGGCCTTAGAATGCTCATTTTGTACTTAGCTTTTGAATATTGAAATTGAAATCAGAATTGAGAGCTTTGCTCCCTTTCTTTGCTTAAACACTGCGCTTGCTTATCCTTAACTAGGCTGGTTAAGGTGGTGATCAAGTAAAGTCTTAACTCTTAATTAGGTGGTGTTTTAGTATCTTAATTAAGGTTAAGGGCCTTAAACTCAATCTTAGTAGTATTTCTATATCCAAGAGAGGGTTTAGATTATCCTTTTTCTCATTTATGCAGTCGTGAATTCCCCTAAACTCAACTTGAATTCAGCTTGCTTACTTTAGCATTTGGATTCAGTCTTGAGTAATTATGATTTTTTCCCACAGATACATCATAAACCTTCTATACAAGGCAAAGGAAAAATATATACACTTCTTAAATCGATTTTATCACCCAATTAACTCACAGCCAAGTCATATGTAGGCAAAACATATAGTTAAGGAACACTTAGGCTGCAAATTGACCTTGACTCTCATTTTCACCCCATACAACAAAGTGACATCATATTTACACCTTGCTGCTCCATGCAAAAAAGTGTATAGACTCTTAATCCTATATATAAATTTGGCTAAGGGTCATCTTTACTTGGCTATTATACTTCCCTTTATTAGGTTATTAACCTCACCTGTCTTTTCATTCCTCTATTGTTTTCTCACTTGACCCATTATACTCCTTTATATAGGTGGGTAGTTCTTGGCTTATCAAGTTTTCAACTCCTAGAGGAACAACTTAGCATGTATTTAGACTTCTACCCTAACTAGGGGTTGTATGGTTGTATGGTGGTGTGCAAAGCACTTATTTAAGCCCAACTAAAGGAATCATAGGCAAGCTCTCTTTCTCACTTTTGTTTTTTCTTTTTTTTTTTAGGGGAAGGAAAAGTTGCAAGTCAACTAACCAGGCGAAGTGTCCTCAAACCAAAGTTTAAACCAACTAGCACTAACAATCAATGTTCAAGTGGACATGTAAGATGGACTTATTATGAAAAATTAGAAACTACACCATATACAAGTGTTTTATCATGCATATTCTACCTATATACAATTTGGCAACCCAAGCTACTAGAGATTAAAAAACATAATTCAAACAAGCATAAAAATCCCTAAAGCTAAGAAAGAAAATTATATAGTAAAGGAAAAATTTTCACAAAATAACGAACAAATGGGTACATGATTTCCCTGCCCACACCTAAATCTCACAATGTCCTCTTTATGATTCAAGAAGTTGTAACCAGTCACTAAACACAAATTATCCACAAAAAGGGCCTCAAGGCCACATATAAATAAACCAAGAGACCAAAGAAAAGAAGAATTAGATATATACCAAATGAAAGAACAAAGAAAAGAGATAACTCACAAATATCAACACGACCCACATATACGTAACCACCAACAACAAGTATGCAAAAAACAAAAACACCACCAACAACAGAACATGAAAAATATACACAAGATGCACAACGGTGATCTTAGCCCTTAATCGGCTCAATAATATCCCGAGTTTCACCTCAAAATTAATCATCAATAAAAACACAACCTTATATCCACAATTAAACAACAAGAAAAAGAAGCAAAATGAAAAGAAGGTAGAAGAGTTGGAACAAATATACCAGGTTAGGTAGCAATTGTACAAGAAATATGCCTTTCTAAGATGGTGTTACGGAGCCTCGATAAGTATCAGCCCCTCCTCCATGTCTCTCAAGACTCAAATTTGTAACTCAAATGCGGTCAACATGTGAAAAAGCTTGTCAAAGGTCAGTGCATACATATTAAAATGATGTAAAAGAGAGAATCCTAGTAAAGTTATAATAAATATAGTTGGTGTACTCTTAAATTTAGCTAATGCCATATAAAAATTGAAAGTTGGATCAAAGAAAGTACTTCGTATGATTTTTCTAGGCATGTTCTCATGGTACACACAATAAGAATCAAAAGAGTGTTTATACACTCTAATGTCACCTAAGGACTCATGCAATGCATGTAGATGTGAGGGGATGTTAGGAACGGGATGAAATGGGGGCCGAGTTAAGTGGCTCAGTGCAAATGTGGTTTATGCTCAATGCTAAGAGTAGCACTAACCATCACACGATCACTATGTAGCTCCTCAAAATGAGTCTCCTCAAAATATGGCTCAATCAAGGTAGGGTTTTTTAACCAAACAAGCAAATAATCCTCAACAACACTACAATCACCACTAAAAGACTCACCCATCTCTAACCCTAAGCAATGAGCTAAAGGGAGGGAACGACCAAGTAAGGTTGAGTCATTAATGGTAGTGTCTTTAGGGGTACCACAAAAGGATGGAGCAACAAATGGTAAAGACGTCAATGGAGGGTGAATCACTTCCTTTAGGTTGGTTAAAGGTGTACCAACAATAGGGTCAGGTTGAAGGTAAGGGAAGAGTCACAACCATCATAGAGACTTGCCTTAACTCTAGGGGAATGTAGACTAGGGTTAGTCTCATGCAACAAGCCACATTCCCTCTTCTCACTGACAAAGTGCTTATGTCGCTTATTCAATATCCATATCATAAAATCAAGTCTAGCACATCATTCATCAAAAATATCATAATAGGGATAAGAATTCATATCTTGGTTAAAAGATTGACAATAAAAGCACACAACATGAGGATAAGAAGATCGGTAATGACATAGGCCCCTAAGTTGATCTCCATATGGAGATTGAGTGTGCAAACCATAGAGAAGAGAGGAGGAGCACGCAAAATACTTGGTAGCACTCTCCCATCCACATTGCCGTTGATATCGAGCTAAAGACTCAAATAAGTCCCATATGTCATCAACATCTAAAGAGAAAATTTCACCACAGCACATTGCCTAAAGGGTGGCTCGAGTCTCATTTGTTATCCCCTCAAGTAACATTGCATAGTTTCCTATTTCATACATGAAATACACATATTGAGCATAATAATTATTCAAACTACATAAGTGTTTACAAAAAGGTTCATACTCAAATTGAGGTCAATGAAAAATAACTATTTTGATTTTTTAAAGATTTTTAGTGTTTTGGATTTTAAAGCTCTAACTTTAAATGCCCAAGCAAACTCCGATATTGAAAAGGACTAACTGATCGATAATAGCGCTAAAAAATTTATCAGCAGACTTTAAGTTTTAAATTTATCCTCAAGTGCAAGGTTTATTGCCAAATAATTGGGGTATTGGGCACAGGGAGTTAGGCTTTAAGTACCAAAATTCACTCAGGTGTTTCAAGCTAGGTTAAGTAGAAAGGGAATGTAAAGCATGCTCAAATAAGCTAATAAATACAAACGAAGGGCTTACGAATGTGATTTCAGCTGATCAGTGACTGAGTTGCCAAACCCTAACCTATAAAACCTATATGACAATTGGAAATGGTCGCTACACCATCGCAGATCACGTTAGAATTCTTTCAAGGGTCATAGGCTAGCGCAATTGGCCTAAACACCTATTTATATGGGGTTAGCCCAATTAGACCATTAAATTAGCAACCCTCAGACCTAGTTGGGATTCAGAATATTTTCATGTCCAAATCTGGGTATTCTCTCTCCCACACTAGCTAATTGACCTTAGCTTTCGACATAAATTGACCCCCTAAAATATGGATGAAGGCTCTTTTTCAAGCATTTCATCGAACACATGGCAACTGGACGAGAGGAAACCCTTAATTGAATGCATAAATTAAGTATGATTGGACCTAATCTAAGACCAATCAACTATCAAAGGGTTAATGATAATCCAATGTGATAAAAACTAGCCACTAATCATCACAAGAACTCTATAAAATCTAACTACATCCAAACTAGGAAACAAGCAAACAAACATAAACTAGAAAGAATAGAAAATGAACCTAATGTATGGAGTAACAACAAAAACTAGACATTTTACAAAACAAGATCAAACACAAGAATTACATTAACATAATCTAAGCACCAAAATATGAAATAAGGAGAGAAAGGGAAGAGCGACCTTAGTCTTGATTGCTTGAATGAACTTTAAAATCCACAAGCTTGAATCAAAATCAACCAAAACAAATCCTAATCTACTTGGTTTATTAACTCCTGAATAGAGCTTGTAATAGCTAACCCTTAATAAAACCTAGCACTGTAACCAACCAAAAGGATCCACCAAAACGATCTGAAAAGCTCCTCTTAAATAGTACTTGAATCAACAAAGGGACAATGAGTGGTGCTAAAAACAGGTTGTTGTAATGAGGTTGGGTCGAAAAGAATGGGTGGTCATGGCTACTGATGGCCTTGGGCATCACCATCCGTGGCCACCTCATAGATTGTTATTCTATAATTCCTTGAATTGTAGAGTTTGTCTAGGGGTGGTGATGACCACTAGCAGCGTGGCCAACTCCCATTCTTCTTACTTCTTTATCTTTGCCCCTTGTTAGCTCTACCAAATCTCGATCCCTTGGTTGTGTCATCTCATCTCTAAAAGAGAGCGTCATTTTATGCTAATGAACTCAATTTTGGCTAACTTTTGCATCAACTTTATTCCTACACAATAATTGAAAGCCAAATAAAAATCCTAGGAATTACAATGTATTACGAGCAAATGTTGGGTAAATGAATGCACCAAGTATGGTATTTCTAAAGCGAACACTCTTTTACTGCCATGGTTTTAAGTCTCATGTTGTCGTGTTCAACAGGCTTCTGTGGGCCTTCACTGCATCTGAAGAGGGAAAGCCAAGTCTTGGATTCAAGATGTAGCAAATGATGTGCTATGTGCTCTAGTTATTAGGAGGCCTTTTCTTACGTGCACCCAACACCTAGCATAGGAAGATAGTTGTCCTTTGTTCCCTTCCCTATGTCCTACTTTCTTTACTTTGAATAATGCTTTGTCTAAGCATAAAGGAGTGTAGTTTCTTTTTTTTATGTTGATTTTTAGTTTGCGTACTAGCTAAAGCATATAGTTTTACATTTCATTTTGTTTGTACTAGTGTATTGTATTCAGTTGCATTTAGGTTTGCATATATGATTGTATCTGGGAAAGGTGTGGATTGGGTTGAGTAAACCCCTAAGATGTTTTTCACTAGGTATGATGGTCTTTATGAGCTTAGTTGAGTTTTGATGTGTAATCCCTTTTTTAACTAAGATTTGTGAAGGTTTTGAGAATGTCTCTTGTTTTAGCCCTTATTTTGATTGAGAACTATGTCATCCCTAGGAGTCCTTGTTACTCATTTTGGTACCCGAGCTTTATTTATGAGCTAGAAGAGCTCATGGTAGATATCTAGTGAGATTTTGAATTTTATTTGGACTAATTCATTATATTTAGTCTCATGTTCTTTTATGTGTGTCACTCTTCTAGGTTGTATCTCTAAAGCTTGTCTGGAATCTTTTTCAAAACCACATTAGCATGTGTATTTTTACAATAAGATACAGGCAGTCTTTCTTTGGTCAATTTAGACACATTACTAAATAGTCTACCTTGTGATACATGTTTATTCCCTTTGCTATCCCTTTTGAGCTTATATCTATCTTTGTTGTGATTCCTTTCATTTTAGTCCTTGGCCATACACATATTCTTATCCTTAAGCCATGTTAATAGAGCTTCACTTCATGTGTGTCGTGGGTAGTTTCAGGGCCCTTTGTAATGGTTTGGTATGTTGGTTTATTGAGAGGTTGATAACATTGTACATTTGGAGTTCCCCTCTTGATTGGATTGTGTATGTATAGATAGGGTTGTCAGTTAACAATTGTTAATCCCGTGTCTTTTAGTAGTTGAATTTCTTTTTTATAATTTTCAAAGAAAAAGAGAAGGAGAAAAAACAAAGGCAAAAAAGAAAAAAAGGTTGAGAAAAATAGGCAATAAAAAAAGAAAAAGATCAAAAAAATAATGTTGCTAAAAAAGAAAAGAGAAAACACATGAATAAGTGATTGGCATCAATGACATTTATATAACTTGTGTTAGTCCACTCTCATTTCACATTGATTCTTGGAAGGTGTTTGTATTGTATTGTTTGGATTGAGAGTGTTGGTGAGTTTTATGGTATATTGACCCTTATTGGTTACTCCTTAGTTACTTGGATAATAGCACCATATTGTCCAAAATATGCTTGTCCACGTCCTTCCTTTGCCCTTGAGCCCACTATACAACCCACATAAAGCCCACTTGATTGTCATGTGCACAACATCTTAGTATTGGAGAATTTCATAATCTTAGCAAGCTTATAGCAATTTTCATCTTTACATAGAGTCTCGAGTGCATCCACGCTATATTTCAAACACATAAGTGAGTGATCAATATTTCCTAAAAGTAAGGTTCTATAGGTTTATCAAGCTCGACTTAATTCCATGAGCTTACATGGTGTACATTGTGGTTCTTTTGAAGGGATCAAGTTTGATATAGAGCTTGTGATCTCATACTTCTTCAAAATTGTTCACCTTCTCTTGATTTTGAAATGTCTTGTGCACTAGTTAGGGTTGCCATTGATTGATATTCCTGCTTGTGATGTGCGATCAATTGGCTAACTTGAGGAGGTTGTTAAGCTTTTGAATCTCATATGCTTCTCCCTGATTTGGTTTTATTTAGTGCTTGCTTAGGCATAAGCAAAGATCTAACCATGGGGAGTGATTAATGTCATATTTGTATGGATTATTTAAGTGTTTAAGAGTCATTCTAGTGGATAATATGATTAATTATATGATTTATGTCCCCAATTTTTACTATTATGCTTGCTTTTCACTTGTCTAAGAGTGTTTGCGAATTTTAACTTTGTGAGCCTGAGTTATATGAGTAGAAGGATGATTTTTGAGGCCTTATGGATCAAATAATCAAGTAAAAGGGACCCAAAAACAACTAATACGAATATATAGTGGTCAGTACCATGACTAAGAGGTTCCAAGAAAAAGCAATAGCGGAAACAATTAAAGACAAAAGATCCAGAGGGCGCCACAGCTTGGCAGTGGTGGTGCCCATGGTCTGTGGGGTCCCCATGATCTTCCCGTCGCCAACCTCCTTCTCTGAGTGGTCTTGTTTTCTTTGCAGTTGTTCAAATTTTTGAGGCTTTTATATTTGTCTGATGCGTTTTTCGTGATAAAAGCATGTTTTCAACCATCATTGGCCACCCCATCTACCATATTATTCACCATCTAGATTAGGTTTAAAACTAAATTAGAGTAAGAGAGAGTGAATAGAAGTGGAGATTTTGCAAAGATCCTATGACGAGTTTGCAATTGATAAATTCGAGTACATTTTTTGGCCGAACATTTCTCTCATCTTCTCTCCTCTTTTCTCACTTTAGGATTTATGTTTCATAATTTTGATTAGCTTTTGTTTTTTTGATCTTGAATTTATACAAATACTAATTAATTTCTCGATCTGGTGTTAATATCTTTTGGTACTTTAGAATTGTTGGATTGTTTTGTCAAACTTAAGTGCTTATTGTCTTGCGAAGAACTTAATCAATTTCTTTTATGTTTTGGGTATTAGATGAAGAACTAAAAGTGAAATTCAATATTGGAACTCCAACATTTGATGTGATTTTATGGAATCTTAAGAAAGTTACAGTAGTTGAGATACCATAAATTTGATAATCGCACACTTAATGAACCCAAATAAATCGAGACCTCCTGAGAAATGGTAATTAGTTAGATTTAGTGTAATGCCCCGGTCCCTTCTCGGACTGAGCTGTTATCGGAAATGGCTTCAAGGATCATCGACTAGCCCCACAAATCGCTACAAGTCTTTCCAACGTGCGTTGTCCTCGCTCACACGCTGTCCGAAAACTTCCTATGAGCTCACTCATCCTAAGATTGCTCCCCAACAAGCACGTTTAACTGTGGAGTTCTAAAGAGTGGGCTTCCCAAAAAGAAAAGTGCACCTTTGGTGATATAAGTAATCACTTCGATCCTTTTAAACTATACTCAGGGTATTACAATCACCCCCACTTGAAGCGCACAACGGCCCCCCTTTGCCTCACTAACCGACCGACTTATGTGTCCTCTTGACCGATAGTCCATCCCAGCATCTTTGTCCGGCTAGGTGACTGCCCAAGGCTCTCCCGTTCACTGGTGCAGCTCGCAGTCGTGGGTCATCTCTAATACCATCTATAACATCCCAACCCCGTTACATTTAGGTATTTCCCTTCACCTTGAAAGAGGGTTGTAATGCTTTGATGGTCGGTTTTAAAACAACGAATTATGAAAGAATTATTTGATTGATGCATGGATTAGGTGATTGCTTGATTTGTTTAATTCCATGATTATTTATTTGCTAGATTAGATAGTTGATTTTTTTAATTTCTACCTCAAGTTTTTATGTTCTTAGCTTATCTTAAGGGAGTGCAGCTCAGTGTAGACACTTAAAAAGTCACATCTTATTTATAATTGCCAGATGGCAAAAACTATACCCTAACTTGTGTATTTGGGGGCCTAGTAGAGTGATCTCTAAAAATTTAAGTATAAATAAAAAAGGAAAGCAAAACATAGTGCGAGAGAAGATAACATAATGGGATTGATCTAAGCTAAGAATCAGGCCAGATTCTTTACTCTCTCTGCTCTCCGAGCCTTTGCCTATCTAAGTAGTGCTTAATTAGTCAGAATCCTTGGGGGATTAGTTCATCGTGTCTAATTAATCAAAATCTTAGTTGAATTAATTCACTCGATTAGATTAACTTTGGAGGGACTAGGATTAGGTTTCCTTTCTCTAAATCGATTCAAACTATCCCCTCAATTGTTATCAAAAGGGGGCTACCTCAGGGGTCAGATTTATCAGGTTGACATCAATAAGACACCACAAATTGGCATCAAACGATACCAAATTTTCATCAGTGAGAGCATTAAAAAATCATGAGAGATTTTATAGTGGGAGATACTAGAAATTAGAGAGACAAAAACTAGGACAAATCCCGAGAAAAATACTCCATACATTGAGGGCATTACGAAGAAGGGATTGGTTTGCTTATTAAATGATGTCGCTTTACTAGGTTCTCAAATAATTAGGTAGATTATCCTGAGGGTGTAATCTCACTCTTCCTACTGCCTTATCTCTTTTAATGATCTTTTTTGATTTCAAATTGTAAAAGATTTACTCATTAGGTGGTTCCCTGCTTGCTGTAATAACTTATTTTATTTTAGATTTCATTACACCAATATTGTACCTTTGATTTGTATTATTCTCGTGATTGTTTCAACCACTAGCGACATACTTTTTGGTCCACATGACTCAGAAAAGCAACCAAAATGTTCTGGTCTTGCCATACATCCCATGGATAACGTATAAAGTATTTAGGTCACGAGAACACAGTTCTAAAACTTACCTGAACCACTTGTAACTTAGAACTCTAATTAGGATTGAACTCATATTTGTGTTTGAATCTGTCTTTGAATAATTCAACTGCTTTAGCCCGAAGGACTATACATCGATGCTCTAGGTCTTAGGAGGGCCTAGCTTAGGAAAGGTCAAACTTAATGACTAGGGTTAAGAACCATAGCGACTCTAATGCCAACTCAACTTTAAGGGCTCTTGACTCGAACCCAAATAGGTTCTAACCTTAGTTTAGGACATAAAATGGTCATGATGAGAGCTTCAATTGAGCTTAAGAGAACCTAGATAAGTGTTAAAAAGAGTTTGCATGCTAATATGTGTTCAGGTAAGGGGTAGCATTTGCGCCTGCTATAGAAGAATCTAGTCGTGACTTTTGTAGTTTGGGCTTGAGCCAGAACTTAGAAGCGCAGAAGTCAGTTTTGGGTCATTATGGAACCCAGCTGGTACCCTAGGGAGTTTGTTTGCATTTAACTGAGTCTGGACTTAGGAGAAAAGGGTAAAGGTCAAGATATTAGTCTTAAGGGCCGAACAAGGAACCTAGTTGGTATCCTATATGATAGATCCAGTCTAGTCATTTTCCTATAGAGTCCACTGTAGGTCAACATTCATAGCATAAAGGAACCCTAGGCTATCAACATATGGTCTTAGTTCATGGGACAACGTAGTCCATTTAGGGTCTTAGCACATCAGTTATAGGATACTTAGGACTAAAGAGTCATGCATCATTTGGCCTCATCATACATAGTCCATGAGTTTATCTAGGTTCAAAGTTTGTAATGGTGCTTATCAGATCTTTAAAGCCTTGATCTTCTAAGTTGCACCTAATTATGCACATATTCATAATGTAAAAGTTCAATTATGACTTACATAATTGATCCATGCATAAGTTCATGGTCTATGTATCATACATTCATTCCCTAAGTTCAAGATCTATACATAAGTCTACTTAGATCCATCCATATGCTTAAACTAACCTATGCTAGGCAAACCAAACCAACATCATGCTTAGGCCTAGTATAGTCCTATAAGTCACATGAGCCATACTTAGATCCAACTTAGGCCCACAAATTCACTATCTAAGCCCAACTTAGAGTACAGTTTATGGTAAGGCCTGATTTCATTTAAAATCAGCAACCTAAAATTGATCACCCTACAAGTGCATGGGTGCTGTAATTTAGAGCAAGGTCGTTACCATGAAGACTAGATTGAATTACCTAAAAAATTATGAATTTTATGTTTAGTTTTAAAAACTCTTTTTACTTGCAGGTGTACAAGATCAATTGTAGACTAGTGAGTATAAAGTATCGATCTCACAGGGAACTCCAATGGAGTTTTAATTAGTCTAAAAAGAATGACTCATACCAACTTCAACTACAAGCATTAGGCCATGAATTAGAAGATGAATTATAATTATCAAATGATACTATTTATCTAATAGTTAGCATGAATCATTCGTTTCACACATAACTCATCTAATTTCTAGCATAAATTATTCAACTTTAACCATTATAATTTTACGCCCAATTGCATAATATCATGTTAGCCTACAAGGCCTATTATATGATTGAGATAGCAAGTTAAACTATTGTAATCAACATGAAACAACTGTAATAATATGCATAAATAGGTTAAGATCAAGTGTAAACTCAAAATTATGAAATATAAGAGACAAAAATAACCCCAAAAGGCATTAGTAAATCAATATTCTTAATTAAGAATCCATCATAATCCTATATCTGAGTAGTTTAGCTAGCCTTACTTAGTAAAACTATCATCGAAATTAGTCTAGCCATGCTATCAATTAGTGATATTTCACTCAGTATGCCCAAAGTTAGATACTCAATTACATAAAATTATAATATTACGCACAAACACTCTAATTTGCCTCTGAATGTAATGCCCCCAAATTAAACACGTTGCACTGTATGTATTTTCCTTAATAAATCCTTAAATTAGGACTAATAAACTCGATGATAAGGGTGTGACCGCCATCCAAATGGACAAAGCTTGAAGTGTGTATACTAGAAATAACATAGTTAGGCGTAGCTTCAACCACACACATTCACACATTATCAAACTATATACAATCAATTGTTAATCCCAAATATGATTTATACACCATAGTAAAGTAATTCACCCCATAATGTACACCTCCATCCACTGAGGATTTCAAAATACGGCTCCAAAATATGCATGTACTATATCATTGATTGATGCCTCCAGATTCCCTTACTCAACTTATTCTCTTCAACTGGTTTGCTAGCATGAAGTCGATTCGTTGAGTAGTTCCCTAAAACAAAACATGAAAAATATTTTGAAATGTGAGCCGAAGCTCAATACATCCATTCCTGTATTGTTAAATGATCTCTACATAAATTGGCTAGGCACTTACTTTACAATTCATTTTAAGTTAAAACAGTGAATGAGATGAATGTAAACTGCAGTTGCTAGTTATTATCTGATAGCGAACTCCGTTGATGTTGTTACGATCTATGGATAGGTGTACACCTGCCAAACCGATCGGAGGACCTGGCCTGAAGCCACGCGGGTAACTGAAGGGCAATACCCTCTAACTGATAACTGATGGGGTCACCAACTATGTGATAAATAACTGATTAAACTGATTCATTGATGTACTTACCAAAACTTTATAATTTTGATAAATATTTGCTGATTTCTAAAGGTACATGCAATGAACATACCTGAAATCTTTAAAATGTAATGTCACTTGATAATATTTATGGACAATGGAAAACGATAGACTAGGCCTGGTTCTGCTTAAAAAATGTAATTGTAAATATATAGAGTTAGTAAACTGCATTCGTTCCCATAATTTGTAACTTCAGTAGACATTTAATAATCAAAAGGCATTTATAACACAAGTAATTCAACATAAGATGAGTTACACCAACATGATTCAAAAACCAAATAAATTAAGGCAATTTAACTCAAGGTAAAATAGTGTGGAGCAAAATTGATCAAAATAGAATAATTAGGATTATAATGGAAGGTTTTGATGGTTACAAACGGAATATGAGTTTTTTGATATTTCTAAGATAGATGATAAAGGTTTAAGGCCAGGAGGAATGTAATAAATCACACCAACTAGGCTTGATATCCACTGTTCTTGAGTCTTAATTCTCCCCATTTCTCAAATTTTATTCTCATACCCATTTAACTCATTGAACTCTCTAAACTTTGCATTTTCTTTGCAATAACCATAATTATTTAGAAGCTTTTAATTAAGCTCCCACATTACTAGTTCACCATCTCGCGATATTCTAATACCTTTTCAAGGTTCACCTTAGAAAATTCATATCTTTCACTCTCGATCTCAAATTGAGACCTTAAATTCCAATATAAAAAACTTAAAAAAATCCTACAACACTTTCATTTCTAGTGCAAAACCCAACTACTACAACACGGTTCTTAAAATTGGGCTTAATCATAACTGTGCATAGCTCGGGTCTATACTATGCAGTCTTAGTAAAACAGCCATAACTTTTTCCACAGAACACGAAAAGAGATGATTTAAAAGGCATTTGGAAGATAGCGCATTAATCTATCTATCCACCAAAAATTATAATATTTTGACTGCCTAAATAGTACCTATTTGCTTATAAACTGACCCCCATTTCCAATCTGCTCACAACCTACTGTGCATGTTTTCACCCCTTGCTTTCCACATGATTTTCCTCTAAAATCAGTCCTTAAGATTAGTAAACAATACTTGGTTCTTCTCATCATCTTACATAACCATTGTACCTCAAAATGATTCATAATTACCTTTACACATGTCCTTCAATTCCTCTCTTTACAAAATCACTCTAAACATACCCATAATCACCTTTGCTTGCATAAATGAACTAACGAACCACTTTTAAATTAATTGGAGAATTTCCATAATTCACCCCTTTATGCAAAAATCCCACCAAGCCCTTTTTTTTAAAGTTAAAACACATCCATGGTTCATTTTACACCAAGGTTTATACAAATAACTACTTGATACGAATAATAATCCAAACCATGCATAATCACCAAACCCTAGCTTATTTCCAACATAAAACATTGGTATCTCATCTCAAGATCACCAAGCACACCATCACCATCATCAATAGGTTTAAAGATTACCAAATCAAAGATAAAACAATTAAAATCCAGCACTTTAACTTAAGCTTGCATGATCATGGGAACCCCTCAACCCTAGCATGCTTCAAGCTTATCTAATCAATTAAAAACATCACAATAACCCTTGATTCTACCAATCCAACATGATCAACAACCAAAACCAACACAAACCAGAATCAAAACCAAAAATCAACAAGATAGAGTTAGGGCTTCCTCACTTTGAACTATAAAAAGGAGGAGAGAGAAAGAGTAGTGTTGCTTGCTTGCTTGATATTTTGAGTCTTTTACTTAGATGAAAATGATCTAAGTCTTACTTGGTTGAGTTTATATCTAGCAAACGTAGCTTAAGCCAATGAAAATTAAACACGTTTAATGGTGCTTAGTCAAGTAAAATGAAGTAATCGCTTGTTGGGCCGAAATTAGGCCTAAATGAGTTTGGGCCTGAAAAATATACTTTATGCGATTGAAATTTTTTGTAGCTAGAAATTAAATTTTTGTGATGCTATGAAAAATAATTTAACCTCTTACACCATATTTATCAGGGCCTACTATTGATTCACTCGAAATTTTACGATAATTAAAATCTGAATTGCAAAGTGGGGGCCAAATGAAAATTTTCCAACCGGGATGATTAAATGCAATAATTAAATATGAGAGAAAAAAATAACAATACGACTTAATCAAATAAATAAATATGATTTATGGTCAGGCTATTACACACAAAGATATAACACAAAAAGAGAAAAATAGTGAACAGTGCTTATTTTCTTCTCAACTCCTGAACCAAAGTGGTCATCTTACAAAAGACTCTCTCTAAAACTTGAAATGTGGAAGATGAGAGAATAGAAGAATGCTTGGATGAGGGATGGATGAGTGGCAACCTTGACCCCTTTTGTGGTGAAAATTCAACCACTCTTAGTACCTAAAATCCAATGAAAAATTAATTACAATTAATTCCTTGCTATTATAATGTTGACTTGCATTAGAAAAGGCTGGTCTTTAGCTAAAACTTAATCTTGATTAGTTAGCTTTGACTAGGTCAACTTGAGGTTGCTCACAAGAACAAAAATTTGTTGTTCGGAGCTATTAAAGAGCTGACGATCTATGGCTTGGAGGCAACATGCCCAAACAAGGGGGAGAGGGAGCTAAGAAGGCAAGTTTGGATGCTGGGCCATAGAGTGGGAGCTGCTGGAGAGAGAAGGTGAGGAGCTGTATGTGATGGGCTAGTACGAGGCGTGCTAGGCTCAAAGAGAATACAACAGACTACTTGGAGCAAGAGGAGAAGAAGAGAGCACTAGAGGGCTGAGCTGCTGGGTTGGCGCTAGTTGATGGGCCGCGTTGGTGTAGGTTGCGGATGGAAGAATAAGTGGAAGAGAAGTTGAAGACGGGCTAGGCTCTTCTTTCCGTTTTCTTTTTTCCTTTTTGGGGGGGTTCCTGGTCTAGCTAGGCCATGTTACAGAAGGCCGTGCGACTGCTGAGCCTCGATTCTGGTCGGCCCAGATAATGAACACTCAAGGAAATCGATTTAATTTTCATCATTTTTGTACTCACATTTTTTTTTTCTAAAGATTATGCAAAATATGCATTATTTACGCTTAGAAATATATTACGAAGACTAAAAAGTAGGTAAACGTACACGTAAAATATAAATTATCAACTCTCCCACACCAAAACTTTGTCAATCCTCGAGCAAAGAATAAGAACAATGCATATATTTGTACAACCTATTAATTGGAAGAAGACTCGGGAAAGAAATTTAAATAACCCAACTATGAATGTCCATTCCGAATTACATATAACAATTTACTAGCAACCCATAACTTATTATCAAAGATTTCTAATTCCAACTAAGTAAATAGGCTAAGACTCAACCTAATAAAACCATGTAGCAAATATAAGTACAAACCTTCACCCATATAACAAAAATCTCAGGAGCACCATTGAAATCAAGTCCCAATTTCAAATCAATTTATTAGTCTTCCTTTTTCTTTTTTTGAACCTTTTTCAAAAGTTACTTGATTTCATATGTTTTCTTAAGTGGATAAAGATATAAATAAAGATAACACTCAGAAAAGTACTTAGTATATATTCAAGCAATTAAGGATATAAATAAAGATATAACCTGAACACTGGTGTCAGAATTAGAACTTAATTAATTCAATTTATTTTATTTATTTATTGAAAAGTTAATGGTTAACTCAATACTTATCAAATATTCATTATAACATTGAAAATGGGGTTACATCTCAAACTTAAAATCGGTTACATAACAACATCAGTATAACAAAAATTTTGCCATCAAATAGTAAACTCTAGAGATAATCTCTAATAGGCATGGGTCACATAAATCAAATCCACATAATAACAGTAGAACATGCATACTCAAAATACTCAAGCTCGCTCCAAAATCAAATTTCCCTAATGATTTTCAAGATTTTCATTTTGCCTTCTCCCTACACCAAAACCCTAATGTAAAAGACAATAATAATGAGAAAAATGGAGAAAAGAGCAATATAACCTAACAGCACGAAGAATGCTTTACATCCAACAATCCAACGCCAATGGTACATAACCACTACTAACCACAATAGCCAAAAACTAAGTGAAACACCACACTCAAAATCACTAGCACACCTTAAACAAAACAAAACAAAAACAGAAGACTCAAACTCATTAAAAAGATTGGGTTGCCTCCCAACAAGCGCTAAGTTTTATGTTTTCAGTTAGATAAGGTCACATCCACTAATCATAGTAAGCAAGGTCTACAAGATTGATGAACTCAATTAAACCATGCTTAATCTTATCATTCACAACAGGTTTAAGGATCTAAAATTTGGACCACCCCAAAGGAAAACACTTGTTGTACAATAAAAGGACTATCCCATCTAGATCTCAACTTACTAGGAAACAGCTTAAGGTTAGAATTAAAAATCGAAACCTTTTGATTAGGTTCAAAAGATTTGTGAGAAATCATTTTATCATGAAAAGTTTTAGTTTTAGCTTTATAAAGCCTAGCATTTTCATAGGCTTTATTATACAATTCATCCAACTCACGTAATTGAAGCCTATAGTTAGAACTCGCATGTTTCATATCAAATTTAAAAGCTTTAAAAGCCAAAAAAAAGCACGGTATTTAATTCAACTAGCAAGTGACAAGCCTTACCGGAAGAAGCTGGTAAGGAGGCATCCTTATAGGAGTCTTATAAGCAGTACGATAAGCCCATAGAGCATCATGCAATCTCAAAGACCAGTCTTTCCTATCAGTAGAATGATTTTTTCAAGTATAGACTTAATCTCACGGTTAGACACCTTAATTTTGGCCACTAGTCTAAGGGTGATAAGGGGTAGCTACTTTGTAAGTCACAGTATATTTTCTAAATAAAGCCTCAAAAGACCGGTGAAACATATAACCACCATCATCACTAATGAGAGCTATAGGGGTCCCATATCGATAGAATATATACTCTTTCATAAACTTGACCACAACCTTATGGTCATTGGTCTTGATAGCTAGGGATTCCACCCACTTTCATACATAATCAATAGCAACCAATATGTACACAAAGTCAAAAGATGGGGCAAAGGGACCCATGAAATCAATGCTCTGCACATCAAATATCTCAACAATCAGAATAGAAAAAAGGGTCATCGTATCATGATGAAACAAGGCACCCGCACGTTGACAATGCTCACAAGCGAGACAAAAATGATGAGCATCACGAAACAAAGTGGGCCAATAAAACCCACTTTGTAGGAATTTAACAGTTGTCCTACGACCTCCAAAATGACCATCACAAGTATAAAAGTGACAAAAGGTTAGAATACTATGAATTTAATGATTAGAGATACGCCTATGAACCACTTGATCTGGACAATGGTTTAAAAAGATAAGGGTCTTCCCAATAGTAGTGCATTACTTGTGAGAAGAACCTATCTTTTTCTTGTTTAGACGAATGAGGAGGAATCTTTCCAGTGACAAGGTAACTCACAATGTGAGCAAACCAAGTGAAGGGGGCATGTGACACAACAAACAATTGCTCATAAGGAAAATGATCAAAAACTCCATCTAAATCATCGGTATACTTAGTAAAGATTCTAGACAAGTAGTTTGCAACTGAATTTTCTGAACCTTTTCTATCCTTTATCTCAATGTGAATCTCCTAGAATAACAAAATCCATGTAATGACTCTAGGTTTGGTGTCATTCTAGGCCAACAAATGCTTCAATAAAGCATGATCAGTGAAAACAATCACTTTTAAACACAAAAAGTATGGACAAATTTGCCAAGTGCAAATACTATAGCTAGCAACTCTTTTTCAATAGTACAATAATTTTTTTTAGCATCAGTTAGAGTTCTACTAGTATAGTAAACAACATGAAACATCCGATTCGCCCTTTGACCCAGAATAGCCCCAATAGAAAATTCATATGCATTACACATAGTCTAAAAAGGAGTAAAAAAATCAGGAAGTTGCATAATAGAGGCTGAAAGCAATAAAATATGAAGCTTTTCAAAAGCTTTCACACAAGTTTCATCAAACACAAAAGGAGCATGTTTAGAAACGATGTTAGTAAGTGGACGGGCCGCTTTACCACAGTCCTTAATAAATCTCTTATAGAAACCAGCATGATCAAGGAAACATCTAACTTGCTTCACAGAAGAAGAAACATACATATTAGAAATTAGATCATCATTGACTTTATCAACCTCAATCCCCCTTTTAGACACTTTATAAGCCAACAAAATCCCTTCTTGGACTATGAAATGACTCTTTTTCGAACTCAAGACAAGATTCACTTCTCCAAATCTTTCAGGACAGTGGATCAATTAGCAACAAACACATCAAAGAAAGAACCAAAAATAGAGAAATCAGTGAAAATGCCGTTGAAATCGGCTTAGCGATGCTATTGATTAGTGGTACATTTCACTTCGATACTCAATTGCACAAAATTATAATATAAAGCACAAACACTCTAACTTGACTCATAAAATTCGTTGTTATTATGATGTTGACTTACGTGAGGAAAGGTTAGCCTTTAGTTAAAAACTAATCTTCATTAATTAGTTTTGACTAGGTTAGCTTGAGGTTGCTCACAAGAGCAAAAATTTGGCTGTTTGGAGCAGTTGGAGAGCTGATAGACGGTGGCTTAGAGATAGTAGTCCTAAACGAGGGGAAGAGGGAGCTGGGAAGGCTAGTATGGATGCTGGGCCACAGAATAGGCCAGTTTTAGCATGACAGGCACTCGAGAGGAAAGGTGTAGAGCTGCATACGATGGGCCGCTAGTATGAGGCATGCTAGGCTCAAAGAGATCAAGCCAAATGGACTACTGTGAGCAACAGGAGAAGAGGGGAGCCTAGAGCACACTAATGGGCGTGCTAGTATGCATGGCGGATGGAAGAATAAGAAGGAGAGAAGGTGAAGGCAGGCTAGGCATGTTTTCTGTTTTATTTTATCCTTTTTTTTTTGGGATCCTGGGTTGGTAAGACCATGCTGCATAGGGTCTGTACAACTATTGAGCTTTAATTCTGGCTGACCTGGATAATGAACACTGAAGGAGACTGAGTCAATTTTCACAATTTTTGTACTCACATTTTTCTTCTAAAGATTATACAGGATATGCATTATTTACGCATAAAACTATATTACAAAGACTAAAAAGTAGCTTAAATAGAGAGTAAAATTACACATAAAATATGAATTATTAATCACCAAATATTTCTTTTCAAGTTTGCTAAGCGAATCAAGATATGATTTAGTTTTTATCTAACCAACGCTAATCAATAAGGACTAACTTCAATGACTAAAAATATCTAGGGGCAACATCACCTAACGATGCGTCGATCTAGGAAATCGAGCAAGCACTTTTCACCTTGCCGATTGATTTACTGGTCGATAATGTTAGAGAATTCGCAGCTTTCTTTCAAATAGAGAGAATTAGCTCGATCAAACTAATTTATGATTCTTATTAGACTTAATTTAATCAAATTTAAGGATATGATTATCACAAGATCACTTAATTCACAATACTTTCTCAAGTGATTACTAAACTAAGTCTAATCCAAGTCTTCCATCGTCAATCTTCACCTTTAAGTACTTTGATGTAGGATCTAAAATATGTGCAATAAGTTGGCCAAAAATCTGACAATAGCAATCAAGATTCAAGGATTAGATTGAAACAACCAAGCAAAAATTCAATGTGAAAAAAGTTCGAACTATAAAATTCAACATCGGTTCAAATTTGCAACCCCTTGATAAGGAATCTAATAACTTATTATTGAAATCAACAAGGCAAACATCTCTAATTTTTAATCTAAACTAACAAGATAAGTCAAATGAAAAATAAAGGAAAGAAAAGCTTATTCTAACAGCCCAGATGATAATCTTTCAACCTATCTCTAAAGAGCTTGCGAACGTTGCCTGATCTTAGCTTCATTCTTCTTCACTCCACTCTAATGGTGGATTTTGAATGTGCATATATAGAAGATGATGATAGGGTGATGGATAGTTGCCAAGCAAGCAATACAAGGGGCTTTTATAGTTGAAATCAAAGCTGCTAACGTCCAAAATGCCTAGAACACGAGCAATCGAAAAAAGCTAGCTGACTCGGGAAACAAGGGCGACCACGGGCATACCCTCAGGTTCACCACTATCCATGGGCACCACCACGGCCAGACCATGGTGCTTACTTCCCAACTCTATCTCTGTTGTTTGCCCCATTGCTTCTTCCTAGATCCTCATAGGCTGTGGTACTAAGCACGGTATGTCCGTGTTAGGTGTCTTTAGCCTCTTTTGCTACCTTATTTAATCCATAAGGCTCATAATCTCCATTCTCCTCACATGCTTTAGGCTAACATGGTCAAAATCTGTAAACAATCTCAAAGAACTGAAACTCAAGCGTAATAGTGAAAATAGGGGCAAATCATCCAACTAAGCATACCGAGCCCTTAAACTGACTCACAAACACTTATGA
Source organism: Carnegiea gigantea (assembly GCA_029747015.1). Lineage (NCBI taxonomy): Eukaryota > Viridiplantae > Streptophyta > Magnoliopsida > Caryophyllales > Cactaceae > Carnegiea > Carnegiea gigantea. The sequence goes on from JAKOGI010001287.1 coordinate 134,492, forward strand.
AATCATATGCAAATGTGACATTCATCACTCTCCTATGCCTAAACCTTTGCTTAATAGAGGGCAAAGGCTGCTCATATGGCGAACCAACCCTTGAAGGCAAATCAAGGAAGGTTGTTATCATGAACATACAACCCATATACGAGCAAAATGTAAGGTTCATAGCATTTGAAAACTTTATGACATTAAGGAATCTTGGCATGCTTATGGAAGAAGATTCTCTACATAAGAGGACCTAAAAACCAACCCAGTTCAGGAGAATACGCTGATACTACGTTTGGCATCAGGTCCTAAATCTTGAATTTTCTTTTTCTTTTTCTTTTTCTATCCTAAGTCTAAGTTTCAGGTAACCTTGATCATTAATAAAATACCTTCTTTTATTAGTTCCATACACTCCCTTTTCTAGAATGCTTCTGTCCTATAACAAATCCAGTATTTAAAAAAAACAAAGAGAGAGAAAAAAAGAGGGCTAGCTTTGAAACCTCACAAGGCAAGTTAGGCAAAAGGAGAAGGAAAGGAATAAAGTTCAAAAATAGAGACTAAGGAAATTTCTTTATAATGCAGCTTTAAAAAACATACCTAGGATAGAAGGCCTTCTTTGGCAACCTATATTATTCCTACATTAAACTCGAAAAGTTACCACTTGAAACCCCTTTGAGCCTTTAATGAGCCTATTTCTTTCATAGACACATCCAACCTAACAAGGGAATGGGAGTGTGTCATAGATAATATCAAAATCAGTAATTAAAAAGACAGAGTTCGAACAAAACGCCCCAGGTAAGGGAAACAAAACAAAAAGGAAAAGAAAAAAAGCAAAAAAAAAAAAAAGGGAGAAAGAGAAGGAATAAAAAAAGCTTGAAACGAAGAAGAATAAGGAAAGGAAAAATTACTTATCTGCACTAACCTCATCACCCATACACACTTGGGAATTTCATAAGGATTGTTTGAGCCTCCATGCCAATTCCCTTCCTTTGGTACCCTAAACCTGAAGCCTACCATAATAATCCTTCTAAGGGCATCCCTTCTTTAAATTGCATGTTCTTACTCACGAACTACAACAAGTCTAATTCCACATTGGATACATAGATAACCTCAAAAGAAGTCTAACCATAAAGGATTCATATCAATTAGATCATTTAGTCTCTAAAAAAAAATCAGAGGAAAAAAAAGGGAAAAAAAGGGGTGTCTTGTCCGAAAACCTAAAGAGATGAGCCAAGCAAAGGGAGAGTGAAAATAAAACCTTGGTTTTTAAGGATAAAGAATCATTCCATTGCCTGTAACCATCAAATTAGACTTAGACAAACCATTCACCCACTTTATCAATACTTTTCAATCATCATAGCCTCTAATCTCGCCTCCATTCCATAATTTAGGACTCTTAGTCTAAATAATAACTACAATTCAATAGATACTCACTCTACATTCTCAACATTTTTAAGTTGGCACTCACTCATTATGTAAGATAGGATGCTCTCCTCCATTTTCCTAGATAATTAGAGCTTCCATCGTGACGAACATTTTCGGACAAGGAAGTATCCCCAATCTTTATACTGAAATAAAGTCAACTCTAGGCAGCATCAACAAAGGCATTTTTGCCTACCACATTCCTACACAACTAGTGTTTACCAACTAGTGTATATTTCCCAACATCAGAATGATTGCATTCATTCTACTGAATTGGGGGCTGATCCAATTAAAACTAGCCACTTTAATGAAAAATTAAGGGTCAATCCTTCATAAAAAGGAAAGATTCCCTATCTTAAGCCATTTATATCCCATGACCTAGCCCAACCCAACTGTCGCTCAACTTTTTATCCTCATCCTGTAATATATTAAAGCCTAAGTTATAGAATGACATTGTGCCTAATCCATCAGTCTCCTATACCTGATAGGGCCTTATCTAATGTACCCCCAACTCAGTATGAGATCTTCATCTACATGCATATGAGGTTAGTGTCTACACCAAAAATATGATCTTTTTATGATACCCTTATATTTAATTCATGCTCAAAATAATTATAAAATTATGATTTTTCTTTGATTTTATTTGATTTTTTTAGGTGATGAAAAATAAGAGAAAGGGGGGAAAATAAGATGAAAATGTTGAATTGAGAAGTTTGGGCTCAACTTCCACATAATTTAGTCCATGTTCAGCCAAAGCCCACTCCCTCTCTTGATCCAAAAACTAGAAGAAGAAGAGGAAAATAATAATAAAAGATAAAATCCTAAGCCCCCCTCCCGTCACTTGCCCCTCCCGCGACACTCCCTTTTCCTCTACTCTTTACTCTTTCCTGCGCCCCGCTTTGGACCACGATAGCCCCCCAGTTGTTCCTCTTCTTCGACACAACTCCAGCACCAAACACACTAGTAGCATCTCCCAACCTCTCCACCATACCATCACCACCTTCATTCACGCACTGTTAGCATCAAATCATCTCCCACTACAAATAATAGCACAACCTTCACCTCCACTGTTCACGCCATCTGTGAGTTTGATGGCCAAGATGAAGAGGGGCAACTATAAGTTGATGAGCTGCAACAAAATAGCAGGTAATCTACCTTTAATTTTAGGGTTTTTGTTAGTTTTAATTCTAGTTTAGATTTTTAGGGTTGAGTTTACAGTTTTGTTTTAGAAATTTTAGGGCTTAATTTTTTGTTTTTATTTTGTAATTCTAGATCTAATTTCTAACTCTAAATTTCATATCCTAGTGTTAGCTTTGTTGACTTCAATACCCATTATTGATTTAAATAGCATAAATTTGGCTTGGAATTGCTTGGTTATGTCATCGTCCCTTCCCCCTATTTTTCCCCTGAGTTTGAGGTATGCTAATGGTGTTACTGCCATTTTTTTAATGAGTTTTAAAGTTCGTTTATTGCTTCGTTGCTGAAAAGTCCAAATCCCCCTCAGTTGTTCATTTACTCTTCATTTTGCTTTGTTTCGCTTCAAGTTTTGGTTTGATTATGCGAACTTCTATTTCCTTTATTCCCTTTTTTTGACTTGGTCGAATATGGCTGATGTATTTCTTGGTTATGAAATCTACATTTGACCCTTGTTTTTATTTGCAAGTTTGGTTTTGATTTTTCAGTCTCCCCTCCCCATGTTATTCTCTGTTTCTGGGTTTAGTTTGGGTATAAGCGATTCGCCATTTCTGGTTTGGTTCTGTTTTGAGTTCGTTGTGGTTGCTTATCTCTCAATGGAGGTCAATGAGAGAGGAGCTGGATCAAGCTTCCAGCTAGGACACTCGAGTTCCTTTCCTCTTCTCTTTGCCTTCTCGTTTCGTCGCTCTTCTCGATAGTGATCTGCTTGCTAAGCGCATTCAGTGCCTGGCTACGAGTGTTCAATTCACCTACCTTGTTTCTTGCTCAGGTTTGTTCTGTTGCAATGTCCATCCCTTATTTCCAATCTATAATAGATAAATTTGTTTTGGGTTGTGATTATTACTGATCTGAGCTGGATGTGGAAAATTTTGGATAATCTTGTGTTTTAATTCGGTTTAAACATTTTAATTCTATTAATTAGCTTACTTGATTTGGTTTATTGTCGTGGCATTAGGAGATCAGATAAGTTGTCATTTGCTCATCTCTAAAGTTAGGCAAGTTAGTGGATTTTATTATTTGTCTTGTTAGCTTTGTTAGTTCTATTTAGTTAATAATCATAGACATTATAGTCATGTCATGTTAATTATTTGTTTGATGCTCGGTCAATTTAGGCTATTATGCTAGTTTAACTTTATTTCGTGACCCTAATTTTATCATTGTCCCTGAAGAGACGACCCTCAAGTACTACAGTGAAAGTTGTACACTTGTGACCTTTATGTTTTCTTTAGAAAATCTCGTATAAGTTTTCAGCACCGTTGCTGGGGACGACGACATGAGATTAGGTCACATTCATATTTTCTTTTTTATTACTTTCTTATTAGTTGTAAGTGTTTTATTTTGCTTGCTTTCTTATTTCGTTATTAATAGTTACTTAGTTCAGTTTATTTCTTGAAAAAAAATCCAAAAAAATAGAAAAGTCAAAAATTGGAAAAAAATTTGAAAACCTCTAAAAATGGAAAAATTTTAAAAACAAATGGCAATTTTCTATTTCCCTTATTTGAGCATGAAATATTTAGCGACATTTAAGTATATTGAATGACTTTCGTACTCAATGTGTTGGTTGATATTTTGAGAAATGGAAAATTTGCCAAGTGATCTTTGAGAGTCTTAATGATGAATATCGGGCTCACATTGAGATTACGTACCACAAGCATTTGGGGTATTTGTTCACTAAGATTCCTGATGAAATTTGTGATTTCTTTGAGTATTTGGCTCATGAAATGTGGGAGTACGACAATGTTAGGGAGGCCTTTAGTCACCCCATTCCCGACCCTTATATGATGGATGCTACACCTTTCAATGAGAGTTAGTTTGGGGTTATATCTTATGAGCACTTTCATACTCAACATGTTCCTATTTCCTTCATTTGATCATGATGTTGATACTCAACATGTTCCAATTAGAGGCACTGGCTACGTTAAACAGGGAGCTTTACTTGCATAGTTTACTTAAGATTGACCTTAGTTTAGGTCATTCTAGACCTGAGGCTAGGTCCTGTGATGACTTTGATGTTAGGAGTGAGGCACCCATTCCTTTAGGGCATGATTTTTATGATGATACATATTGTGATGACCTCGAGGAAGCAAGTGATCCTTCATTTGCTTTCGTAATTGCACCCTCCCTAGAGTTTAGCACAATTATTGACCATCCTAAGGGTATTTATCATTTATGACTCACTTCTTCCTTTGGCTCCCTTAGGAGAACTCAAGAAGGGGGATGGAGTTGAGACTGATGCTAGTTCTGATAATCAGTGTAGCATATTTGTTGAATCAGAGGATACATTTACCAAGGAGCATTCATTTGATGAGCCTTCTGCTGTGGATTTTAGTGAGGTTACACCTCCTAGGGATTTTATTAATCCCCTTTGTTATGAGTCTACCCGGCCTTGACTTAGCTTCCATCCCTCCCATTTCACCCCTTTCTTCTTACTTCTTCATTCTTCACTCTTCCTTAGACCCTCTTGAGTCTACTTTGCAGAGTCTAAGACTTTTGTGCTTGGCATTCCTTGTTTAAATCTGCCTCTTGATGATATTGACATAGTAAGACTTGAGGATCACTTTAGGGAAAAGGACTCAACTTTAGGCGATCCTATGGGCTTGATTTTCACATCTTATTTGATTGGCCTTGCCTTGGTCCTTTCCCCTTCTCTTTTAGAGCTATTAGACTTCATTTTGGTCATTTAGACCACTCTCGAGGTTTTATGCATTCATATAGTCACATCATTGTTAGATCATTGCTGGTGTATCTGATCTTGCATATACACATCTCTCGTTTGATTGGGCTGAGAGCTTTGACAAGCTCAAGAGATTCTTGAGTTGCATTCCCCTTATGCACTTTATTTGGGCTTACCCTCCCATTTCTTACTACTTTCATTTTTGTGAGGATTGTGCCCGATTGTTTGACAAGTTGCCATGAGCCTTGGTCAACTTTGATGAGTAATAGCTTATGAACTGAGATAGAGTGGTTGATGCTCCATGGACCTCCTCAACATCATCTGAGTGAGGCGTTAGTTTGGGTACAATCAATATCCAGTCTGGTATGATCGTTCTACCCCTTCCATATTCCCCTTTTTTTTCTTTTGATTTCATTCTTTCCTTTTGCACATCGTTGTGGATATTTAGGATTGTGATTGTGCATGAGTGTTCTATTTTATTTTTATTTAGGATTGTGAATAGTAATGGATATCTAAGATTGCTTTTCAGTATGTTTTAGTTGTGTTCTATTTCTTTGGTTTTGTGAGCTCTTATTTTTCTTTGATATTGTTTTTGTTTAATATTTTACTTTTGTTTTCTTTTCTTTAGTGGTTTTTTTGTTGATATTTTATTTTTCTTTTCTTTTCTTTTGTTTATGATTTTTTTTTTGTTTTCTTTTATATTTAGTAGCTCTTTGGTTTTGTTCGTTTTTATTTCGGTGATTTTGATTCCGTTTTTGTTTTATAGTTTGTTTTTGTTTTTGTTTTCTTTTGTGATTTTGGTGGTGTCCTACTTTCTGTATACTTGTGGTTTCATGTTGGTTTTAGAGTTATATAGCTTATGTGATTGCTTTTTGGTACCTTAGTTCCCATAATGAGGATATTATAGAGTTTTGGTGTGGGGGTGAGGTGCCCACTCATATATATTTTTTGAAATTTAAAAAATTTAATTTTTTTGGGATTTATGTTCTTTCTTTGGTGATTTGATCCCATGTTGCTAGGTTATTGAGTTATATGTGAATAGAGTTTGCATGATAAGATGTCTAGTTGAGGATGTGAATTCGATTTTTCATAATAACCTTGTCCTATATGTGTGATTTTGTGTCTATCTTGCTCACTTTACTATCAATTCTCTAGGTGTTGTTAAGTTGGTATGTGAGCGTTTTGTTTATTTGTCGAAGTTACCATCTAAGTTCTTGAAAAATGTGAAAAAAAAGATGAAAAAGACGAAAATGTCTAAAAAGTGAATCAAAATCTGGGTACCAATGTTCAAAGCCTCTATCTTTATTCCATATCTTTAATTTGCTTGAATATGTGCTGTTTTACTTAATTATACATTTTTTGGGGTAATGAAATAAGTGCTTTGCATATTCTAATAAAACCCCTTTTTAGGGAATTTTCGAATATTTATAAGTCAAATGGGTATTATTCTTGAAAAAGAAGAAAAAAGAGGGAAAAATGGATCAAAGAAGGCAATTAGGCAAGGGAATGGGGATCGTGTTGATATCAACAACTTGATTCATAAAGATTAATACACATTTGCACATCCACCAAGGTGCACATATCATTACATATTATTGTTTGAGGTGAAAAACAGAAGTCAGGGTGCTTCTTATGGCTAGATTGTCTTTATATATTCTATTTGTATATAATTTGGTGATTTGGTTACTAGGGTGATACAATTGCCTAGAGTGTGTTACATGATTTCCCCGCTGTTTGTTTATATGTTCATATTTTGAAAAAACAAAAAAGATTTTCTTTTATTTTTGAAAGGATTTTCGCAGATATTTCACTTCAATGCTAAATGCAACCCTAATTCCTATGAAAGCTAGCTATGATTTTCCTTTTCTTTTTACATAGTATAGTTCGTTTCAGTCGAGGATGAGCATAATCTTGATGTGGGGTATTTGTTTGTACCAAAAATATAATCTTTTTTATGATACCCCTATACTTAATTTACACTCGAAATAAATATAAAATTAAGATTTTTATTTGATTTTTATAGGTGATGAAAAATCAGAGAAATAGGGAAAAATTAGGATTTTTATTTGATTTTTATAGCTTCTACTTAACTTGGTCTACACTCAATCAGTGCCCACTCCGCTTTTTGACCTAAGAACTAGAAGGAGAGGAGAAAAAATAATAAAAGATAAAATCCTAAATTCCCCTCCCGTCACTTGCCCCTCACATGACACCACCTTGGCCTCTATTCTTCTCTCTCCTGCGCCCAGCATCAGACGATGACACACACCCTAGTTGTTCCTCGTCTTCTTCTTCTTCGACACAATTCCAGCACCACACACACCACTAGCATCTCCCACCGTCTCTACCATACCATCACCACCTTTATTCGATCATGGATAGCACCAAATCATCTCCTACTACAAACAACAGCACAACCTTCACCTCTACTGCCCACGCCATCTGCGAGATCGATGGCCAAGATGAAGAGGAGGCAAGTATAAATCAACGGGCTACAGCAAAATAGTAGGTAATCTAGCTTTAATTTTAGGGGTTTTGTTAGTTTTAACTCTAGTTTAGATTTTTAGGGTTGAATTTAAAGTTTTATTTTAGAAATTTTAGAATTTAATTTTTTGTTTTTATTTTCTAATTCTAGATCCAATTTCCAGCTCTAAGTTTCATAACCTAGTGTTAGCTTTGTTGGCTTTAATACCTATTGGATGGTTAGTGATTTGAATAGCATAAATTTGGCTTGGAATTGCTTGGTTATGTCATCGTCCCTTCCCCCAGTTCTTCCCCTATGTTCGAGGCATGTCAATGTGCATTACCGTCATTTTTTTAACGAGTTTTAAAGTTCGTTTATTGCTTCGTTGCTGAAAAGTCCAAATCCCTCTCATCTATTCATTTACCCTTCATTTTGCTTTGTTTCGCTTCAAGTTTTGGTTTGATTATGCGAACTTCTATTTCCTTTGTTCCCTTTTCCTGACTTGGTTGAATATGGCTAATGTATTTCTTGGTTGTGAAATCTACATTTGACCCTTGTTTTTATTTGCAAGTTTGGGTTCGATTTTTCAGTCTCCCCTCCCCCTGTTATTTTTTGTTTCTGGGTTTAGTTTGGGTATAAGCGGTTCGCCATTTCTAGTTTGGTTCTGTTTTGAGTTCGTTGTGGTTGATTATCTCTCAATGGAGGTCAACGAGAGAGGAGCTGGATCGAGCTTCCAGCTAGGACACCCATGTTTCTTCCCTTTGCCTTCTCTTTTCATCGCTCTTTTAGGCTGTGATCTGGGTGCTGAGTGCATTCAATGTCTAGCTACGAGTATTCAATTCACCTACCTTGTTTCTTGCTCAAGTTTGTTCTGTTGCAATATCCATCCCCTATTTCCAATCAATAATAGATAAATTTGTTTTGGTTATGACTATTGGTGATCTCAGCTGGATGTGGAAAATTTTGGACAATCTTGTGTTTTAATTCGGTTTAAACATTTTAATTCTATTAATTAGCTTGCTTGATTTGGTTTATTGTCATGGCACTAGGAGATCAGATAGGTTGTCATTTGCTCATTTCTAAAGATTAGAAATATAGTCGATTTTATTATTTGTCTTGTTAGTTTAGTGAGTTCTATTTAGTTAACAATCGTAGATATTATAGACATGTCATGTTGATAATTTGTTTGATGCTTGATCAATTTTGGCTATTATGCTAATTTAACTTTCTTCGTGACCCTAATTTCATCCTCGTCCCTGAGGAGACGACCCTCAAGTACTACAGTGAAAGTTGTACACTTGTGGCCTGTATTTTCTTTAGAAATCGCATACAGTTAGGTCATGACATCTCTGCACAGTTATTAGAAATCAGTCTACAGAATCATCATGCATGCTTAGTCTCACTTAGGCTAGTTAGAGCCCCTGCATTTATACATAGATCTTTATCCAATTTACTAGACTATCCCCTGGCTTGATCACTTAGAAAACCTAGATCAAAGAGGTATGCACTCAAACCTGATAACAATCCTATAGGAAACGCACACAACTGCGCTCATCAATGAACCTACATTGAAGTTTTTTTAAGATTGCATCGACAACTATCATAGAAGACATCTATACTTTGTCCATCACCATAATCAGGCTTAGCCAAAGTGGGGGCTCCATCCTCAGAGCAAGGTTTACATAAGCACCATTGCCTTTATATTAAAGGGGAAACTCACGATGTTAACCAAACTTTAGGTTATCAAGATTCTATCAAAAGGAAATGACGTCAACACTGGCTGACAAAAGGTCAAACTGGGAGCCCTGCGCGTTTCAACACTAGACTAACCATAGGATTTCATGCCACTAAGTTCACGGGGATCTGACTACAGATCTTTTGGCATAGACGCCACCGAGTTCACAGAGATCTGCTTACAGATCTTTAGGCTCTGCTGCAACTAAAGTCAAGATCCGTCAAACCGATGAATGGCCTGTCAAACTGACAAAAGGTTAAGATCCATAAACCGGGGAAAGGTTGAGGTGTGCCAGATCGATAAAAGGTCGACATCAGAATCTGCTAGACCAGTGAAAGGTATGCTAGATCGGCGAAAGGCTGACATGAAAATGCGCTAAACCAATGAAAGATCCGTTAGACCAATGAAGGGTTCACTAGGCCGGTGAAAGGTCAAAATGTAGAACTGCTGCCAACCGACACAACGTACCATTATAACAACATTGCTAGCTCCCAGCACAATGGAATATCATCAGCCACTATCGCGACAAACATTAGTAGACGCCAAATCTCAAAACCCTCAGTGGCCAGGTTTGGAATTCACATCATCGGTCATTGTCACAACGATAGTTGGCGGACGCCAAATCTCAGGATCCTCAGCGACTAGGTTTAGATTTTATGTTATCGGCCACCGTCACGACAAAAATTGGCAGACGCCGAATCTCAGGACCCTTAGCAGTCAAGTTTAGATTGCACATCATCAGCTACCATCATGACAAAAGTTGGCGAGCGCCAAATCTTAGGGCCTTTAGCACCAGATTTGGATTTCAAATAATCAGCCACCCGTCAGGGCAAAAGTTGGCAGATGTCGAATCTCTGGACCCTCAGCGGCGAGGTTCATATCACATCAACACAACCAAATAGGCAGGTACAAGTGAACAACATTACTTTGACCTTTGCCTTACTCTGCCTCGACTAAAGTGGGGGCTAACTGTAGACGCATAAAACATGACATCTTGTTTTTAATTATCCGATGACAAAAATTATACCTCAACTTCTGTACTTGGGGGCCTAGTAAAGTGATCTCTAAAAAGTTAAGTCTGGAATAGAAAAGGAAAACAAAAGAGAGCGAAAGAGAAGCTGGCCTAATGGGCCTGATCTAAACCCAGAACCCAGCCGATTCACTTAGCAGGTGTTTGCACCAAAAATATAATCTTTTTACGATACCTCTATACCTAACTTCTGCTCAAAATTATCATTATATCTATATTTTTATTTGAATTTACATTATTTTTGTAGGCCATAGAAAATCAGAAAAATAGAGAAAATTATAATGAAAAATGCTGAATTGAAAGTTTGGGCTCAACTTTCACTTGACTTGGCCCATGTTCAGTCAAAGCCCAACATTAGAAGGACAAGAAAAAGGAAAAATGAATTAAAACCCAAATAATTCCCAGGTCCCCTCGTGCTCCTCTCGTGACAGACTCTTACCCCTCTTCCTATTCTGGCTTCTTCGAGTTCCAGCACTCAGCAACATCAATACTAGCATTGTCACCTCCACCATCTTTCCTCACCAGCATCACCATCCTCACCTTCACCATTCTTAGTACACTCACCACCACCCAATTGCTCCCTCAGCACCAGTGTGGCATCCACACCATCCGCGAAATCGAGGGCCGAGATTAAGAGAAGAACCGACCTTAGAGGCATATAAAATTGGAGAGCAAGCAGCGGTGAAGAGGAGGAGGTTCGGTTAGGTTTTAATTAGGGTCTTTAGATTCTTCATTTTAGTTTTAATTTCAGTTTTCGTGATTTAGGGTTTTAATTTTAGGGTTTTATTTGGTTTTCTCTATTTTAATTTCGATTTGAGATCTGTTTTTCATCTTTTAATTTCATGTAAATGAACTTCATTTTGTTAATTTGGAGTAGGCTTGATGAATTTCAGTTTGTATTGAATCTTTTGGGTTTTGCTTTGGGTTAAATCACAAGTATCTTCTCCTTTGTGTTTTTTTTTGGGGGGGGGGGGGGCTCTGTTTAAAGCCACGTTAATGGCGAATCTAGCAATTTCGGTGAGCCTTGGAGCGCAGTAATGGTGAGGGCAGACGTTGGTTTTGCTTTTAGGTTGACTTGTGTCATTGTTTTGTTGGTAAAAATTCCAGATCCTCGTAGCCTGTTCATCTTCTCTGCTTCGGATTTAAAAGAATGGTTCTATTTTAGTTCTGTGGGTGTTTCGGAACCGCAATTAATGGGGCTGAATGGAGGCAGGGGCTGAGTTCACAAGGGCAGGGATGCCTCGTTTTCATGTTCTGATTTCATTCTTTCTTTTCCCTTATTCTTGAATCTATTCATGGTCCTGTCATGGGTTGAAGTTGAAGCAAGGATGCCCATGGCTGCCTCTGCCATTTCTCCTCCTCTTTGTTTCTTTAGTTCAATTGATTGTGGTGTGAGATTTTTGAGCATGTGTAGTTGTTGAAGTTGTGATACTGATTGATGGTGATGATCAAAGTAAAGAGACCCTGGTAGGTCATGTAGTTCACACAATCAATTTGGTTTTATTTCTTGTTTATTTCATGAATTTTGTTTCTTTCATGTTTATTTTTTATTTGCTTCTAGTGTTATTCATTTTGCTTTTGGTGTTATCATACCATCTACTTCAAATCTTATCATTTGTAGTTTAATTAGATGTGATTAATTTATGACTTATGCTTAGATTAATATAGTTAATTTTGTCTATTTCATTGTTTAGGGTAGTCCAGTTGTGTTTTGAATAATTCAATTAACAGTGGCTTAATGTCATCCTCATCCCTAAAAAGATGGCCCTCAAGTACTTATGGTGTTTAAACTTCCATTTGAAAATCTCGTATAGTGAGGAACCCAATTGTCTTCCTTATTTTTCCAACTCTCCGGACCTTGGTCTATCTAAGCAATGCTTAATTAGTCAAAATCCTAGGGAGATTAGTTCACCATGTTTGATTAATTAGAATCCCAGGTGAATTAATTCATTCATGTAGATTAAAGCCCTTAACTACTATATAAGTGGGGGTTGCCCCAGGGCTTAGAGGCATCAATTTGGCATGAATGAGACACCATCAAATAACACCAATTTTCCATTAGTGAGAGGCTCAGAGCATTGAAAAATCATGAGAGATTTTTTGGTGGAGAGATACTAGAAATTAGACAGGTAAAAACAAACCCAAATCCCAAGAGGAATACACTGTATATTGAGGGCATTGAGAAGGAGGGATTCGTTTGATCACTAAAGGGTGCTACTTTGTTGGATTCCCAGGAAAATCAGGGGGGTTGTTCTGAGGGCTTAATCTCCGTCCTCCCTTAATCCCTTTGCCTTATCTCTTTTCATGATTTTTTTTTAAATTTCAAACGGCTAAAAATGTAGTCTTTAGGTAGTTCTCCGCCTAATGTAATTACTTATTTTATTTTTGGATTTCATTGGACTAATATTGTACCCTTAATTGGCATTATTTGATATGATTGATGCTAATGTCCTCTACGACTGTGCGATAGTGTAATTAAGCTTTGATTTTCCATATTAAATAGTAGAGGCCATCAGTGGTAATGATGTAACACCCCCAGCCCCTAATGCCAAGAGCGTTACGTTTTCTTAACTTTCTATTTAAATCTCGGGGCGAAACGGACAGAATTTCCCTAAAAACTAACCGTTTCTAGGCTAAAAGCCTTACAATAAATCCTTGCAAATCAACGGAAGCGTAAAACATTTAAACGAAACTCAACGGCCACATGCCGGAGTTCATAACTCACCGAGCAACTCGCTCGGAGTACACCAAACAGAATAGTTCATTAATACAGGAAAAGTAAAATATACAACTCAACGGTCTACACAACCGGAGTACTGGGGTTTACATCCCAAAACACAACTAATTTCAAGTAAAGACATCTAACTAATCAGATGGTTGGCTCGCACGGCCATACAGAACGACTCATAAACAATATGCATTATATGAGCTAGAAAACTTAGTTTACAACAATTACAAACTAGGAATACGTTATATTACATCGTTAAACTCGTGAACCTACTTCTATATGGCACACATAACTCTCCTTCAACCAGAGATAAATTTCAACTCTATGTAAGTGGCTTGACTTTCACCTGTCACAAAGAAAACCTAGGGAAAAAGGAGAAAGAGTAGTGGGATGAGCAACTACACGCTCGGTGAACCGAATGTCCCTCGACCCCCTTAAAACCAAAACTGTTGCAGGCAATAATATCTTTAATAGTCACATATCATATAATCGTACTTTACTATCATATTATGCATTCATAAAATTCTTATGGAAGTATCACTAATTATAAACTTCACTTTAACCACTCAAACACATTTCTAGGTCTCTAAATGACCAAACTTCTTTAATAACAGGAAGTCAAACACTTAAGCAAGCTACGAGGCTAAGCACAAAACTTTCTTTCATAGATTATGTGATATAACTTGTGATTTATGCCTAGTCTATCTAATTTGCTCATACAAGATGCTAAACATATGAAGTAGATATTATGCCACGAACTTTCATTAGCTAAACATGTACATTCAAACTCATATGCTCGATGCATTACAAGGGTATGACTAGGTTGTACTTAGAATTTCATTTACACTGCACTTACATTCTTATTCACGTGATGCGTATGAAAATCTTTCCTTTCTTTTTCTGAAAACACTTTACTTAGCCTCTTTAGGCTCATATTCTTCATAGAATCTCTTTCATATTGGTCTCATAATGACCCTTAAAAACTTTCTTTCTGAAATACTTAAAAAGGCGAAACGCCAACTGCTTTTCTTACTTATTAGGAAACTACTATGGGCATAAGAATCATTATAAAGCGCTGGTTGGGAGAGATCTACACTCAATCCCAGTGAGACTAAGTCACACTAAGCTCTTACTCCCGGGATGGCAACTAACTTTTGGACCTTAACCCTCGTCAGGGTCTCTAGGGATTACTCCCTAGGCTAGGGATTCCCCCGTTCAAGTAGGTTCACTCCCATCTATTGCCCCTAAGCACTTATCTTAGCCATTTAAACTGGTCATAATGACTAATAAGTTTGCTGCCTCTCACAGCGAAATCCTTTATCATACAACTCACGCCTTTGTAAAACTCTTTAGGGATTCCCCCGTTCAAGCGAGTTCACTCCCAAAACTGTATTCATTTAGTTAAAATAGGCTATCATGCACTAATAATTATGGCTACTATCATTTCAAAACATGAAATCCTTCTTTTTCAAAACTCACTTTTATGCAAGTAATCAAACTTAATGACATGAAAAGGTAGGGGTGCACTTATGCACATTCAAACACTTCATAATTCAACTTAGCAATATGAGCCACACATGGCCTCGCAATCCACACGATTGCGGTAATCACAACTCAGACTCTCTCCTCACATAGCAACCGACCACAGGACCTCAAACCACTCATAGTTCTAACTCAAACCGTCCAACTACCATCTTGGTTTCAATTTCTCAATTTAGTATTCTAATCATTATGATATACTGAAAAGCGACATGTAAACTTATGTAACTTACCAATGCTCAACTTACCGAACAAACAAAGGACAATTAGCAGTGTGCTGCAACCAACGGTTATAACCATACATGCATACGTATACATATATATATATATATATATATATATATATATATATATATATATATATATATTTATATATAGACATTCATACGACATTAACTTGAAACGAACGCTTAGTAAGCTGAATCAAACTAACAAAGCATGAAACACGATTACATTCATGTATTGCAGTTAAGGGGTAAATATTCTCATTTCGTCATTCGAATGTTGTCTCCAAAGCTACTTCACAAGCATAATTTAACTAAATAGACAATTACCGATTCAAGGCGTTCATTCATTGTTTCGAAGTTACATTTCAAGTCTAATTAAGCCATTTAAGCATAATACGATTCAAGACGTTCGTTTATTGCATCGAAGTCACTATTCAAGTCTAATTAAGCCACTTAAGTATAATACGATTCAAGACGTTCGTTTATTACATCGAAGTTACCATTCAAGTCAAATTTTCAGGCATGTATCAGCTGAGTATACTTCAATCGATTCTAAACATGCATAACTTATTTCGAAGCTAATTTTCAGGCATGTATTAACTGAATACACTTGAATCGATTCTAAACATGCATAACTCATTTCGAACCTATTTTTCAAGCGTGAACTAACTAAACTAACATGTATCAATTCAAAGCCACTTTCGAGTATTAAAAACTAAACCAACATTTAACGATCCGAAGTCATTTTTGGGCATAAAGCCATAAACTAACTAAACTTAACATGCATCGCAACTTAAAGGTCAAAATAATTTCGAAACTACTAATACTTAGGAGGCGAGAAACACCCACCTTGATTCCAAGCTAGAGATTCGTTCTGAGGGCTTTTGGGGCTTATTTGAGTGCTCTTGAACTTGGAACTTTTCTCCTTTTCTGCTGCTACAGTCAGACCCGAACAACCAACCCATTCTTAAATTTTCCCTCCCTCTCGTTGTTACTATTGATGCTACTGGTTGCTATAATTTTGGGGCTCAATTTACACAGAAATGGTGTGGTTATGGAGTAGAGTTCATGGCTGATTTTGGGCACACGTTTGGTGCTCCAAACCCTTGCTAGAACTGACCGGAAATGTGGTGGGCGCTTGGCATTCGCCCGAAATTCGCAGCAAGGGGTTCGTACGATTCTGAGGGGAGGTTGAATGTGAGGTTGGATGGGAGTTTCTCTGAGGATGGGGATGCATGGAAGGAGAAGCAGAGAAGGGAAGGTGATGGTGCTGATTTTCTGTCAAGAAGAAAAAGGAGATGAAGAAGAAAGGGGGGGGGGAGGGAAGCGTCGGGTGGAGAGGAGGAAGAAAAGGGCCAGACGCCCTTTTTACGAAAATGCCCTCCCTCCCCCCTTTTTTTGTTCATTAGTCAATTGCTCAGTCAACTGAAATGGCTAGTCCAATCTTGTACTTCTTATTCTAAACCCAAATCGATAACACATGCCTCTGTCGATTATTCATTCCCAAATATATCTAGGTTTGATTTAATAAACATCGAACTGCTTCTAAGGTTGACAACCTAATTGTATTTGAATTCCTAATCGATTTAGTACTCGTTAATAATCTATATTAACCCTTACTAAAAATCATCGAAGGATTTTCAACACTAATAATAATAATAATAATATTAATAGCGACGAAAACATTCTTTTGAATAAAATTATCGTTCACATAAACGCATCAGTAATAATTCAACTCGTATAGTTAATAAAAATGCGATTTTTATAACGTAGCAGGTAAGACAGCTAGGTTAACTTAAAATAAAGAAGGCAATCTTACACTCTTCCCCCCTTAAAAGAATGTCGTCCTCGAAATTCCAAAATTAAGTTCAGTCATTCCTACAATATACGCACACAAAGTATGATCTACCCTTTGCAAAAGGTTTCATTTTGCAGACACTACTTCTTTTAAATCGAAAGAAAATTGATTATAGTACCCAGTCTCCTCCTCGCCAATCCTCTTCAAGCGTTCTACTCACTCTATTTAGGCACCGAGGGCAAATCGCATTGAAGAGAGGCAAATGAGTTGGCATGGAAACCATATTGAGTTGGTTTTAAAAATGAACATAGGTTTTCAATTATCTAGACTCAGTTCACATGGTTAGCAACAACTCTACGCATATGCACTTATAAGTGGGCATTTAAAGGCATGACAAACAGGACGATGACATCTCAAAGTTATATACTGGTAGTCTTATTCTAAAACATGAATTCAGTCACTTTTGGGATTACGATGATTATCATGGAGACTCCTAAACACATTGAGAATAATAAGAGCGTCACATAGCACCATATAGCGTTATTCGAGCATAATAACATCGCATAACATCAGCATTTCAGCATTCTCAGGTCTACGAATTGGAAGTAACATGCAACCGGGTAATATACATTTAGCAAGTAATTTTATAAAACGAAAGCATATGTGACCAGCATTTCTATGTTTTTACATCAATCACGAATAACTTTTAAACATTTCATTCATGGCAACTTAGCCAGGGCATGCTAAAGTTGTATGAAGGGGTTAACTTAATCAGGTTTGTTCTAAAACATGATGATATTAGGTTAATCTAAGGTTAAACCATTTACTAGAAGGTTACTGCATCACACTAAGATAGCAGAGATACTAATTGCGCCATATCAACAATAAAAGAACTTGAAGTAGCGTTCGAATTCACATTGACATCACGTAGGGTTTACATCAGAGCACTGAAAATTCGGAATCACGATTAAGATGAACTAACATAATTATGTTGATAAAAACAACTTGGAGAAGGAAATACTGAGGCAGGAATGTAAGTCGATGATTTCGATGGTGAGGAGTCTTTCCCTAGGGTTCTTACCTGGGGCTGATTGTCTCTGAAGTCATAGATTCATACAAATGAATGGTTATTCTCCTAGATGAGTCATGGGTCTATGGCTTATGGGCTTATATGCTTCCGCTGTGCTACTCTGATCAAACATACAAAGACAAGAACGTGTGAATGCAGGTTTCTAAGGTCGTCTCATCATACTTCAATATGTGTGTATGCAGTTATTCAGCTATTGCGTGGAATCATAGAATTCACGGAATGCAAGCAACAAGTCAGCGGCTATGCCATGTCATGAATTACCAAACTTAGATAATCCGAATAATTAAGTCACATACCAATCTGACTTAAGTCAAGCTCATTCACTAGCATACAAAATCGAAGCATTTCAAAACTGAGTTACTTAACCAGGGGGTTTTCATTTCGTAGCAAGGTAATAGAGACATCACACAGTATCACTTGGCGTCATAAGAAATCCGTAAGACATGCAGACTCATGGGGTCGTCACACAGAAAGAACACCTAGAATTGTATATAAGCGTACAATCCCCCTTTGCAACCTGTGCTCAATGGCTTGCCCTAAACACCGTCCAATTTAGGAAGGATTGGTATACAGTTGCTAAGGTTGTTTGCGTATGATTGACATTACTAGTCTTATAGGTACGCGTTGAGGTCTTATGAGGTACACCCATCCCAGAAGTGATCATAGGAGTCTCACTGTAGGTTGCTTACCTTAGTAGGGAGCATTTACTATATACAATTCCAATGTCTGCTAGGTTCTTCCTCCCTTTCGCTTTCTAGGTGTATTAGGGTTCGTTCGAGCCAAAACATCGTCACCCCATTCACGGATAACAATCCGTATAATAGAATGCAAGTAATGCACAGCTTAGGCAACACTGGGGAGAAAGGGAAACAGTAGGTAGTCTTACGCAATGTCTAACGAAATCCTATCACTGGCATTTAGTTCTTCAAGCATGCATGCGAAAATATCCTCTAATTTCACTCAGGCAATTCAAAATTCACAACAGCAAGGTACCATTTAGTTGGATTATCAATCATAGCAACTACTTTCCCACCATTCCTTTCCTAGCCCAGTACGAAGGATTCTATCGTCGTACACATCTTAGCACATACACATTTACAAGCAACATTTGACTCACATAAGGGTGCGTATTTGTGAATCTAAACTCCCTTATCATCACTAACGGAAAGCAAATCCTTCAGTGTAGGATAAATTTTGCTCGACAGTCAAAACGGCATTAACATCTCAAAATTTAGGGTTTTAAAGGATGAAAAAATAGCTTAACTATTTCAAATCTCTTTGTCTTTAATAAAAGGATGATTAATTGCTTCTAGCTCTCTTTCTACCAACCTTCGAGTACGTCCGCTCACTCCATTATGGGGCCTGAGGAGCAAATTGTACTTCAGGGGCAAAGATGAGTTTAGAGAAAGATTTTTCAATCGTTTGAGTTTAAATCAATGTGCTTAAACTATTGATTATCTTATTAGAGCGCACGAAGAAAACATTTACCATTCAAAACATCACTTAGCTCACACAAGAACACGGAAATGAATTGGGCTCACATCCTAACACATGGCTCAAATTTTATTCGATCGACTTAACCGGATCACAAAAAGTCAATCAGTGAAGCCAATTAGCACATTAGGAACATATTACACCAATGGAGCACTCACAACTTCACCTCGAGATGGGGAGCTAACTGACTCCTATAGTAACACTTAACTCACCACTTTCACTCAATCAACCTATTGGAGCCTCACATAAGTCAGAAATGGCCATACTATAAGGCACACTTGCACACAAAGTAGGCATATATCACATAACCACGAAGTGTTCCTAAGCGAATGTATGAAATGCAATAATTAGGTCGCGGCCTATGGTCGCAGGACCATGCTCTGATACCCTCAATGTAACACCCCCAGCCCCTAGTGTCAGGAGCGTTACGTTTTCTTAACTTTCTATTTAAATCTGGGGGCGAAACGGACAGAGTTTCCCCTAATAACTGATCGTTTCCAGGCTAAAAGCTTTACAGTAAACCCCTGCAAATCAACGGAAGCATAAAACATTTAAAAGAAGCTTAACGGCCACACGCCGGAGTTCATAACTCACCGAGCAACTCACTCGGAGTACACCAAACAGAATAGTTCAATAATATAGGAAAAGTAAAAGATACAACTCAACGGTCTACACAACCGGAGTACTGGGGTTTACATCCCAAAACACAACTAATTTCAAGTAAAGACATCTAACTAATCAGATGGTTGGCTCACACGGCCATACAGAACGACTCATAAACAATATGCATTATATGAGTTAGAAAACTTAGTTTACAACAATTACAAACTAGGAATACGTTATATTACATCGTTAAAGTCGTGAACCTGCTTCTATATGGCATGCATAACTCTTCTTCAACTAGGGGTAAACTTTAACTCCGCATAAGTGGCTTGACTTTCACCAGTCACAAAGAAAACCTAGGGAAAAAAGAGAAAGAGTAGTGGGATGAACCGTTGCAGGCAATAATATCTTTAATAGTCACATATCACATAATCGTACTTTACTATCATATTATGCATTCATAAAATTCTTATGGAAGTATCACTAATCATAAACTTCACTTTAACCACTCAAACACATTTCTAGGTCTCTAAATGACCAAACTTCTTTACTAACAGGCAGTCAAACACTTAAGCAAGCTACGAGGCTAAGCACAGAACTTTCTTTCATAGATTATGTGATATAACTTGTGATTTATGCCTAGTCTATCTAATTTGCTAATACAAGATGCTAAACATATGAAGTAGAGATTATGCCACGAACTTTCATTAGCTAAACATGCACATTCAAACTCATATGCTCGATGCATTACAACGGTATGGCCATGCTGCACTTGGAATCTCATTTATACTGCACTTAGATTCTTATTCACATGATGTGCATGAAATCTTTCTTTTCTTTTTCTGAAAACACTTTACTTAGCCTCTTTAGGCTCATATTCTTCATAGACTCTCTTTCATATTGATCTCATAATGACCTTCAAAAACTTTCTTTCTGAAATACTTGAAAAGCCGAAACCCCGATTGCTTTTCTTACTTATTAGGAAACTACTCTGGGCATAAGAATCATCATAAAGTGCTGGTTGGGAAAGATCTACATTCAATCCCAGTGAGATTAACTCACACTAAGCTCTTACTCACGTGGCGACAACTAACTTTTGGACCTTAACCCTCGTCAGGGTCTCTCGGGATTACTCCCTAGGCTAGGGATTCCCCCGTTCAAGTAAATTCACGCCCATCTATTGTCCCTAAGCACTTATCTTAGCTATGTAAACTGCTCAAAACGACTAATAAGTTTGCTGTCTCTCACAGCGAAATCCTTTATCATGCAACTTATGCCATTGTAAAACTCTTTCAGGATTCCTCCGTTCAAGCGAATTCACTCCCAAAACTGTATTCATTTAGTTAAAATAGACCATCGTGCACTAACAATTATCACTACTATCATTTCAAAACATGAAATCCTTCATTTTCAAAACTCACCCTTATGCAAGTAATCAAACTTAATGACATAGAAAGGGTGGGGGTGCACATGTACACATTCAAACACTTCATAATTCAACTTAGCAACATGAGCCACACATGGCCTCGCAATCCACACGATTGCGATAATCACAACTCAGAGTCCCTTCTCACACAGCAACAGACCATAGGACCTCGAACCACTCATAGTTCTACCTCAAATGGTCCAACTACCATCTCGGTTTCTATTTCACAATTTAGTATTCTAATCATTATGATATACTGAAAAGTAGTATGTAAACTTATGTAACTTACCAATGCATAACTTACCGAACAAACAAACAACAATTAGCAGTGTGCTGCAACCAACATATATGTATATATATATATATATATATATATATAAGATATATAATATATATATTATATATATATATATATATATATATATATATATATAGTATATATATATATATATATATATATATATATATATATATATATATATATATATATATATATATATATATATATATATATATATATATATATATATATACGTCCCTACGACATTAGCTTGAAACGAACGCTTAGTAAGCTGAATCAAACTAACAAAGCATGGAACACGATTACATTTATGTATTGCAGTTAAGAGGTAAACATTCTTATTTCGTCATTCGAATTTTGTTTCGAAAGCTACTGCACAAGCATAATTCAACTAAATAGACAATTATTGATTCAAGGCGTTCATTCATTGTTTCGAAGTTACATTTCACGCCTAATTAAGCCATTTAAGCATAGTACGATTCAAGACGTTCGTTTATTACATCGAAGTCACTATTCAAGTCTAATTAAGCTACTTAAGCATAATACGATTCAAAACGTTCGTTAATTACATCGAAGTTACCATTCAAGTCAAATTTTCAGGCATATATCAATTGAGCATACTTGAATCGATTCTAAACATGCATAACTTATTTCAAAGCTAATTTTCAGGCATGTATTAATTGATTACACTTGAATCGATTCTAAACATGCATAACTCATTTCGAACCTATTTTTCAAGCGTGAACTAACTAAACTAACATGTATCGATTCAAAGCAACTTTCGAGTATTAATAAACTAAACCAACATTTAACAATCTGAAGTCATTTTCGGGCATAAAGCCATAAACTAACTAAACTTAACATGTATCGCAACTTAAAGGTTAAAATAATTTCGAAACTACTAATACTTAGGAGGCGAGAAACACCCACCTCGATTCCAAGCTAGAGATTCGTTCTTAAGGCTTTTGGGGCTTATTTGAGTGCTCTTGAACCTGGAACTTTCCTCCTTTTCTGCTGCTACAGTCAGACCTTTCCCTCCCTCTCGTTGTTACTACTGATGCTACTAGTTGCTATAATTTTGGGGCTCAATTTACACAGAAATGGTGTGGCTATGGAGTAGAGTTCATGGCTAATTTTGGGCACACGTCCGACACTCCAAACCCTTGCTAGAACTGACCGGAAACGCGGTGGCCGCTCTGCTTTCGCCCGAAATTCGCAGCAAGGGGTTTGTACGATTCTGAGGGGAGGTTGCACGTGAGGTTAGATGGGAGTCTCTCTGATGTTGGGGATGCATGGAAGGAGAAGCAGAGAAGGGAAGGTGATGGTGCTGATTTCTGTCAAGAAGAATAAGGAGATGAAGAAGAAAGAGGGGGGGCGTCGGGCGGAGAGCAGGAAGAAAAGGGCCAGGCGCTCTTTTTACGAAAATGCCCCTCCTCTCCTCCTTTTTTTTTTGTTCATTAATCAATTGCTTAGTCAACTGAAATGGCTAGTCCAATCTTGTACTTCTTATTCTAAACCCAAATCGATAACACATGCCTTCGTCGATTATTCATTCCCAAATATATCTAGGTTTGATTTAATAAACATCGAACTGCTTCTAAGGTTGACAACCTAATCGTATTTGGATTCCTAATCGATTTAGTGCTCGTTAATAATCTATATTAACCCTTATTAAAAATCATCGAAAGATTTTCAAAACTAATAATAATAACAATATTAATAGCGATGAAATCATTCTTTTGAATAAAGTTATCGTTCACATAAGCGCATCAGTAATAATTTAACTCGTATAGTTATTAAAAATATAATTTTTATAACATAGCAGGTAAGACAGCTAGGTTAACTTAAAATAAAGAAGGCGATCTTACACTCTTTCCCCCTTAAAAGAATTTCATCCTCGAAATTCTAAGATTAAGTTCAGTCATTCCTAGAATGTACGCACGCAAACTATGATCTACACTTTCCAAAAGGCTTCATTTTGCAGACATTACTTCTTTAAAATCGAAAGAAAATGGCTTATGGTATCTAGTCTCCTCCTTGCCAATCCTCTTCAAGCGTCTACTCACTCTATTTAGGCACCGAGGGCAAATCGCATTGAAGAGGGGCAAATGAGTAGGCATGGAAACCGTATTGAGTTTGTTTTAAAAATGAACATAGGTTTTCGATTATCTAGACTCAGTTCGCATGGTTAGAAACAACTCTATGCATATGCACTTATAAGGGGGCAACTAAAGGCATGACAAACGGGACGATGACATCTCAAGGTTATATACTGGTAGTCTCATTCTAAAACATGAATTCAGTCACTTTTGGGATCACGATGATTATCATGGAGACTCCTAAACACATTGAGAATAATAAGAGCGTCACATAGCACCACATAGCATTATTCGAGCATAATAGCATCGCATAGTATCAGCATTTCAGCATTCTCAGGTCTACGAATTGGAAGTAACTTACAACCGGGTAATATATATTTAGCAAGTAATTTTATAAAACGAAAGCATATGTGACCAGCATTTCTATGTTTTTACATCAATCACGAATAACTTTTAAACATTTCATTCATGGCAACTTAGCCAGGGCATGCTAAAGTTGTATGAAGGGATTAACTTAATCAGGTTTGTTCTAAAACATGTAGATATTAGGTTAATCTAAGGTTAAACCATTTACTAGAAGGTTACCGCATCACACTAAGATAGCAGAGATACTAATTGCGCCATATCAGCAATAAAAGAACTTGAAGTAGCGTTCGAATTCACATTGACATCACGTAGGGTTTACATCAGAGCACTGAAAATTCGGAATCACGATTAAGATGAACTAACATAATTATGTTGATAAAAACAACTTGGAGAAGGAAATACTGAGGCAGGAATGTAAGTCGATGATTTCGATGGTGAGGAGTCTTTCCTTAGGGTTCTTACCTGGGGCTGATTGTCTCTGAAGTCATAAATTCATACAAATGAATGGTTATGCTCCTAGATGAGTCATGGGTCTATGGCTTATGGGCTTATATGCTTCCGCTGTGCTACTCTGATCAAACATACAAAGACAAGAACGTGTGAATGCAGGTTTCTAAGGTCGTCTCATCATACTTCAATATGTGTGTATGCAGTTATTCAGCTATTGCGTGGAATCATAGAATTCACGGAATGCAAGCAACAAGTCAGCGGCTATGCCATGTCATGAATTACGAAACTTAGATAATCCGAATAATTAAGTCACATACCAATCTGACTTAAGTCAAGCTCATTCACTAGCATACAAAATCGAAGCATTTCAAAACTGAGTTACTTAACCAGGGGGTTTTCATTTCGTAGCAAGGTAATAGAGACATCACACAGTATCACTTGGCGTCATAAGAAATCCGTAAGACATGCAGACTCATGGGGTCGTCACACAGAAAGAACACCTAGAATTGTATATAAGCGTACAATCCCCCTTTGCAACTTGTGCTCAATGGCTTGCCCTAAACACCGTGTTGAATTTAAGAGTACTTACCCACAAGAGGGGGGGTGAATTGTGGTGTTCGATTTTCGCGTACTTACTGGCAAACACCCTCTTGATTACAGAGGTTGTTCTCGAATTACAAACAACCTTCTGACTTGTTTGCACCAGATGTTTTCAATTTGCTCAAAGGCGAAAATCAACAAGATAAATGCGGAAATAAAGCACACACAATTTTTCCGTGGAAAAACCTCTAGCCCAACTGAGGTGTGAAAAACCACGACCTACCTCGTGTAGGATTTAACCACTTTCATTAATGGGCTGAACACGTTACAAAAGTAACACACCTTGCTACAACTTACAACCACGTAACCTTCTTTTCTAAGAAAGGTTACACCACGTCCAAATCTCACCAGATTGGACACGTCCAAAGTCCACACGATTGAGGACCACTCACTCACTTTTCTGATCCAAGATCAGGGTTACAAAACACCTTACGGGGGTGCTTCTGATTTAAGCAGATGTAAGGTACAATGAGGTCCTAGTATGCCAATATCTTGAAAGCTCAGCTTAAACACAACTTGTCTCGGTTTTCTTTTTCTCAAGAGTAGCTTAAACACCACTTTTGCACTTCTCCCTTTTTGCGTATGTTGTGCATGTTTCTCCTTTTTTTTCTCCTTTTTTTGAATGGGAGTGAAATGTTGAGATTTTAAACAAAAAATCCAACGGTTAAAAACAATGAGAAGTGATAAAATCAGCTATGTTTAGCAAAGAAAGATTTTTGCTTAGCACAAAGAATTCCAACGGCTAAAAGATCAATGAGGATAGAGTTTTCCCAATATTGTAGGGATTTGATTTTTGGAAGATAAAAGTCTATCTTTTCCCCTTAAAAATAGCCGTGAAATACCTGGAAAAGAATCTCAACTTGAATTTTGAATTAATCACTTTCCAAAGGATAAGAGAGAAATATTTTCGGTTTTGATAAATATTTTCCAAAATCAGTTTTGCAAATCTCCCAAGTGATTTTCATATCAAAAGATTTCCTACAGCTTAAATTGCTGTCTTGGAATTTTATCAAAATATATTAGAGCTTTTGGCCAACCAAAATAAATTTTCCAAAGTGACTGGGTTTGGCCGTTGCAGTTCAGAAACACCCTAGGTACCCTGTTTACAGGGTTGTTCAAACTTGGTGTTCTGAAGCAAAGAGCGCAACCAATTCAAGAGTGGTTAGTTAGAGACTTTTCAAGATTGGCATATTAACAAGAGTTTAAAAAATAAAACCTAAATTACCCAAGACATCTTGTTGTAGATCCAGTCATCTTGTTTAAGACGAATACGCTGCCCCAACCACCTAGACCAACCTGTTTGCCAGGTTGTTCTTGTATCGCTTGAGTTCAGAAAGGCCTGTTTGCTGGATTGTCCTTGAAACACCTAGCCTGTTTGTCAGGTTGTTCTTGTATTGCTTGAGTTCAGAAACTGATCTTAACACACAATCAACTCATCGAGGTGGTGTTCTTGACTTGAGCATGAGTCGTCAAGGTATGAGACCTGTTCTTAAGACTTGTTCTCAACATTCAGCAAACAAGTTAAGATGCATATTGAAAATAACAGTGTATGCCTGTTTGGAGAACTTTGTTTGGAGCAACATTACTTAAGAGCATTTTACACTTGGGTTTGTTGTCATCAAAACTGAATATACTAATTCAACAATTTCCCCCTTTTTGATGATGACAAACCAAGTGTCCATATTGACCAAAAAAAATTGAATGCTGATAGGGATCCACGAAGGTACAAGGAGTTAGAGGTTAACCCACCCTATCGAGTCAAGGTCAGGATCATTCGTCATACTTTGTCAATAGGTTACACTATTCTTCCCCCTTTTGGCATCATTAAAAAGCAAGAACAACAGGATGGTTGCAAGAAAAGCATATAAAGCATTGTAAATAGATATTTCATTCCAAAAAAAAACAGTACAATGCCAAACCAACAAAAAATAGATATTGACAATCAGGGAGCAGGGGGTGGTTTAGTTTGCAGATGAGGAATGCTGGGGGCAAGGGTGGAGAGAAGGGCAAGCAAATCTTCATGGCGTTTGGCGGAGAGGGCTTGTTCCTCAGCAAGAGAGCCTTGACGACTGAGAGCTCATCCTTGAGGCGAGCATTGTCCTCAAAAACAGCCTCAACCTTGATGGAAGGTTGCCCAGAAACAGGTGGTCGTGGTGGTCGACGATCCTGTTTGGAGACTGACCCTTCGCCAATCTCATAGCCACACCCTAGCAGGGTGTCAATCCCAATCTCATTAATGATTTGGGCCGCCACTCTCCGTGTGAGCAATATCCCAAGGTGCTCAAACACCCTTGTCAGCAGAAGCCCATAGCCAAGATCATGTGCCCGAGTGGTGTTCGCAATTCGCCCTATGTGGTGAATCATAATTGCAGGGAGGTTGATTGGTTCCTCCCGATCCAGTAGGTCCACCAGACATTGATCGAGGGCATCTGCTGAGTTTTGCCCTTGACCTCACGGAATTATGTTCTTGATGGTGAACATAAACAGTAGTTGGTGCAGGGAGGTCATTTCACCCTTCTTAACTGAGAGGGGTGTTCTCAGGCCCTATTTCTGACTGAGGCGTTGGGACGCCTCAAGGAGCCTGGATGTTGCCAGGGCAGTTTTATCTTCCCTCACATACACAGCAAAGCCTTGTGAGGGCACACCCAATATTTTCCCAAGTGTGGGCGCATCAACCTTAATGTCTTGCCTATTTACCAAACTTATCACCACCCCTTTGGTGACACTGCAGTTGGTGTAAAACTCAGCCAACTCAGGCACAGAACACCCCAACTGGGTGTTTGCAAACAAGTCGAACCAGCCTTGGGCTCGCAACTTGCTCAGGAACACCCCCAGACCATGTTCCTCAAAAAAAACGTATATTCACTACCTTCCCCCTGACGATATTGCGCTTAAGCAATTGTGCATGTTTGTCAGACATAGGAGAGGGAGTGGACTTCTTTGGGCGTTTGGGAGGAGGAACAGAGGTGGTAGCGTCTGGTAGGGGAGCTGTTCTGGGCTTTCTTTTGAGGGGTGAGGTTGCAGGAGAGGGCTTCATAGCAGGTTTAGAGGTGGATTTTAGAGGAGCTTGATCTTCAGAGGACTCGGAGAACACCGGTGTCCCCTGTTTGAAAGAGGTGCTCTCAGAGTCAGAACTCGAGAACTCCTCGGTAGAAGAAGAGGAAATCTCCTCGATAATTGGAGCAGAGGGTTTGGAGATACGGGGAGCGGATTGAAAAGCAATTCTGGCAGATTTGCGAGAAGGCTTAGAGGATTTGGGAGAAGAGGGAGTTTGAGAGGGCTGAGACCTTGGTTGTGGCCTTGTTCTTGGCGTTCTGCTGCGCCTGGTCACTATTTTTTCCCTTTTCCTTTTCTCTCCGGTTTGAGCAACCGGAGTAGTGAGTTTAGCCTCAGGGAGAGAATCCTTCTCCTGACTCTCCTCTGATGTCTCATTTGAATTCCCTCGTAAATCGACATTCAAATCCTCCACACACACGGCGTCAAAATAGTCTTTCCCTGCTTCTGACACTGTTTCAGGAAACAGCCCAAAAGAACAGGGTTCGAAATTATCACTAAACCCTTCAGGGGTTTCCAAGATTTTGTCTTGAGGTCTCGATGGTGCACCCTCCGACTCTACTTTAAGGGGACATGCAATTGACCCCACAAGAAACACCAATTCCCTTACACAATTGAAGGGAATATCGTCCATCCCTATCCCTACTGATTTTAGGGACAAGCTTTTCAGAAATCTGAAAGGCTTGTATAGGATTAGGCGCGGGGGAGCAGGGATTGAGGACGCACAAACCAGGGCTTTTGAGTTGGAGGTGTGGTTGGAAGCCATTGTTGCTAGAGGAGAGAGATTAGGGTTTTAGGCTATTTGCGGGGTTTGTTTCTGAAAAGAAGAACTGAGAACAGGGCATTTAAAGCGAGAGAGAGGGCACCCCAAAAACTTTTAAAGATCTCTTGATTTGCAACGGGTGAGAACATTAAAAGCGTGTGCCTTGGGAAGGAGGGAGGTTTAAAGAGAACACATTCCCATACGCATTGAACAACCAAGGGACGTACCTGTTCTTTCCGCTCGATCAAGATACCTGCCTGTTCTTTGCCGTTTGATTTTGACTCATTTGAACTGGGGGTGGCAGAGTTGCTCCAGTGACCCTTAGTACATCCCCTTATGCTGCAGTCTTTTAAAAAACACGCAATTCGAGTGTATGCACTCATTGTACATAAATCACATCAGTTGCTAATGAGATTTGCAAACAAGGGAGAGAACAAGGTGTAGAGGTTGTTTTTACCAAACCTAGTTCATGTCTTGGAAACAAGTATCTCAGGGTGTTCTTACCAACCCTAGATCCAGTCTATTTCTTTCAAATTGATCTCTAGCTAGTGCCTTAGTGAATATATCAGCAATTTGATTTTCCGTTGTGCAAAAATTCATAGAAATTAAACCCTTTTCAACATTATCTCTCAAGAAATGATGTCGAATGTCAATATGCTTTGTTCTTTTATGTTGACATGGATTTTTGGCAATGTTAATTGCACTTGTGTTGTCACAAAAAATAGGAATGCATCCAGTGTCAACACAAAAGTCCTTAAGCTGTTGTCTTATCCACAACAGTTGAGCACAACATGAAGCTGCTGCAACATATTCAGCTTCTGCTGTGGACATGGCAACTGAATGTTGCTTCTTGGTAGCCCAAGATACCAAACAAGGTCCAAGAAAGTGAGCCATACCTGAGGTACTCTTTCTATCAACTAGGAATCCAGCGTAGTCAGCGTCAGCATATCCAAAAAGATCAAAATTGCAACCTCCAGGATACCATAAAGCTAAATTGGGTGTATGTTTCAAATATCTTAGTATCCGTTTAACAGCTTTAAGATGAGTCTCTTTAGGGCAAGACTGAAAACGGGCACATAAACCGACACTGAAAACAATGTCGGGCCTACTAGCGGTAAGGTATAAGAGTGACCCTATCATGCCCCTATAGAGTTTCTCCTCAACTGAGGGACTCCCATCATCCATTACCAACCTAGTAGAAGGAGAAATGGGAGTATCAATGGGCTTGGCCGACTCCATCCCAAAACGCTTAAGTAGTTCCTTAATATACTTTTGTTGATGGATCATGGTGCCGTTTGGAGTTTGCTTGATTTGTAAGCCTAAGAAAAAGTTAAGCTCACCCATCATGCTCATCTCAAACTCACTCCTCATCATATTTGAAAATTCATTGCATAAATCATGATGAGTTGCACCAAATATAATGTCATCAACATATATTTGGACAATCAATAAATGTTCCCCCTTAGATTTTAGAAACAAGGTATTGTCTACCTTGCCTCTTCTAAAATTATTTTCAAGTAAAAAACTTGACAAACGTTCATACCAAGCTCTAGGAGCTTGTTTTAAACCATAAAGAGCTTTGTCTAGTTTGAAAGCATGGTTAGGAAATTCACTGTTTTCAAAACAAGGGGGTTGTTTGACATACACCTCTTCTTTAAGGTATCCGTTTAGGAATGCACTTTTCACGTCCATTTGATATAGCTTGATTTCCATATGAGCTGCAAAGGCTATTAGGATTCGAATAGCCTCAATTCTAGTAACTGGTGCAAAGGTTTCTTCATAATCGATCCCTTCTTCTTGGTTATACCCTTGAACAACCAGCCGTGCCTTGTTCCTAGTGACTGTTCCTGACTCATCCAGTTTGTTTCGGAACACCCACTTGGTTCCAATGATTGTTCTCTCTGCAAGTTTAGGTACAAGGTGCCATACTCTGTTTCTTTCAAATTGATGGAGCTCTTCTTGCATTGCCGTGACCCAATCTGAATCTACAAGAGCTTCATTCACATTCTTTGGCTCAATGTTAGAGAGAAAAGCATAGAAAGTACAAAAATTCTTAAGCTTAGACCTAGTTTGCACTCCACTGTTAATATCAGACAGAATTTGATCAAGGGGGTGTGAACTATGGTGCTTCCATGGTCGTGGAGTAAGTGGATCCACAGACACATGCTCTACTCTAGCCGGAATATTTGGAGAATCAGGCTCACGAACACCTCCTGAGCCTGTTTCTGCACCTGTTTGTAAGCCTGTTCCTGAAGAACATGGTCCCGAACAGGGTTCAACGGTGTTTCCCCCTGTTTGGTGTTCACCTTGCCTGCCATTTTGAGGAACAACTTCTGGGCCTGTTGTCTCCATGGTGTTCTTACCTTGTCTCTCATGGAGCAACACTTCTTTTCGAACAAGACCTAATTCAAATTCTTCCTCCTGTGCATTATTCTCACTCAACGAGTTAGATTCGTCAAAAAGCACATGCACACTTTCCTCAACGCACAAGGTTCTTTTGTTAAAAACTTTGTATGCCTTACTGTGAGAGGAATAACCAAGAAATATTGCCTCATCACTCCTGGGATCAAACTTTCCTAAAGCATCCTTACCATTATTATGCACAAAACACCTACAACCGAATGTTCTTAAATGCATAATGTTGGGCTTTCTGGCTTTGAAGAGTTCGTAGGGAGTTTTGTTCAAAATAGGTCTAATCATGCATCTATTCATAATGTAACATGATGTGTTCAAAGCTTCTGCCCAAAAGTTCCTAGGGAGACCACTAGCAATAAGCATTGTCCTAGTCATGTCTTCTAGGGTCCGGTTTTTGCGCTCAACCACCTCATTCTGTTGGGTTGTTCTTGGGGCTGAGAAGTTATGATCAACACCATGCGTATTACAAAATTCTGTAAAACTTGTATTTTCAAATTCAGTACCATGATCAGACCTCAAGCTAACCAATGAGTGTCCTACTCTCTTTTGAACCTTTTTGAGAAAGGCAGTAAAATTCTCAAAAGTTTCATCCTTGGAGGCCAAGAACAGGGTCCAAGTAAATCGAGAGTAATCATCCACTATGACAAGCACATACCTCTTCCCACCTCTACTTGTTATCCTCATAGGACCACATAGATCAATGTGTAGTAATTCAAGAGGTCGGGTAGTGCTAACACACCTTTTTGATTTAAAAGACAATCTGACTTGTTTTCCTTTTGCACAAGCTTCACAAACCTTGTCATCATTGAATTTGATGGAAGGTAGTCCAACAACTAGGTCTTTGGAAACAAGTTTGTTCAAAAGAGTGAGACTTGCATGACCTAGTCTCTTGTGCCAGAGCATTATATCATCATTTAAAGCGCTCAAACAAGTCAGGTTGTTTTGGGGAAGTGTAGAAATACATACTTTGTAAACATTTTTGTGACGCTTCCCCTTCAATACAGTGTCTCCTGTGTTGGCATTGACAACCAAGCAATGTGTTCGTGAGAACACCCCTAGATTGTTCTTGTCACACAGTTGGGACACACTTAGTAAATTATGCTTTAAACCATCAACTAAGTGCACATTATCAATTGAGTGGGAGAGAGTTTTACCAATGCTACCTATACCGACAATTGTCCCAGACTTGCCGTTTTCAAAAGCCACACTCCCACCGGTTGAAGCTGTAAGTGAGAGAAAGTTTGATTTTTCTCCGGTCATATGCCGCGAACACCCACTATCAACATACCACAGCTGCCTGTTTTCAAGGTTATTTTCTGAGCTATTTGCAGGGTGTTTCTTACCCTATTTGCTGGGTTGTTTGCGGGGTTGTTCTCTCTCACTTCAGCCTGCAAAACAAATTAAGGGTTAGTTTTGGGAACCCAGATCCACTTGGGTCCCATTCTTTTAGACAAATAAAGCTCATCTTTCCTAATCCAGATTTGTTTCACATACCTTTCATTCTTTTCAATGGCATACCTTCTTGAAGGACATGAATATTGATAGTGACCAGTTTTACCACAATGAAAGCAAACAATGTTTTCAGGTAATCCCACATACTTTCTATGGATTGGGTAAATGGTTCGTTTAGGCTTATATCCAAGTCCCTTTTTGTTTCGACTGTGGTGAGTGTTTAACCAATTCAATGCTCTTGAGGACTTGTTCCAACGCTTGGTTGTGACAAGCTTGGTTTCCAGGTTTTCTATATTAGTATGCAAGCTCTTGTTCTCTTTGAGCAAAGACTCAACCATTCCTTCCACCTCAAGGAGTTTTTCCTCCACTCGAGAATAATCTCCCTCTTTTATAAAGAGGTTTTCCTTGAGCATGTTAATATTTTCATATAAGCCCAGTTTTTCATTTTTAAGGGTTTCATTTTCAAGTTCTAGGTCTCGGACATCTCGTTTCAATTCAGCACAAGTATCCATCAAGGTATACAAAAGTTCTTCGAGAGTTGCTTTATTGAGACCACGTACCTTGTTCTTGAGATCAGTCAAGCTGTTTGTGGATTCATCATCTGAGTCTGAGTCACTTTGTGCCATGAGAGCTACAGCATCTCCTTCACTTTCAGATTCACCTTCATCCTCAGAAGAGTCTCCCAGGCAGCAAGCATAGCCTTCGAGAATCTTTTGCCTGAGGTGTTCACAGGTTGTTTTCGAACCTGTTTTCTAGGTTGTTCGAACTCCTGCTCTTCTCGAAGCAGAGGGCAGTTTTTCACAAGGTGATCTGGTTTGCCACATTTAAAACACCCTGTGAACTGTTCTCAGGGGGTGTTTCTGGATTTACTGAAGTCCTTTCTTTTGCTGTTTTCTTTGACCTTTTTGAAGAATTTCTTGAACTTTCGTGTCATTAAGGCCATCTCTTCATCCTCAAGGTCAGAGTCATCATCCTCTTGTGCTTTCAAGGCAAGCCCACGATCCTTCTTCTGCTCCTCCTTTTGTTGTGAGTTCTTTCTGAGTTCATAGGTTTGAAGATTGCCAATCAACTCGTTGAGGGTGATCTTGTTCATGTCTTTAGCTTCTTGGATGGCTGTCACCTTCGCTTCCCAAGACCGAGGCAAAATCCTTAGAATCTTCCTCACCAGCTCTTCTGTGGTGAAGGATTTTCCCAGGGATTTTAGCGCGTTTGTTATGTGGGTGAAGCGTGTGTACATATCCATCATGTTCTCACGATCACCCATATTAAACAACTCATATTGCCTCATGAGTAGCTCAATACGTGACTGTTTGACTTGACTTATTCCTTCATGAGCTACTTGGAGGGCATTCCATATCTCCTGGGCTGACTCACACTCCAAGATACGTGTATATTCATCTCGACCTAGGCCAAAATATAATAGCTTCTTGGCCTTGGCATTCTTTTCCATTTTCTTATAGTCTTCAGCATCAAACTCTATGGGTTCCTTGGGAACCTTCTTACCATCTTCAAGCACCTTGGTGGGAACAAGGGGCCCGTTCTTGATGAGCATCCATAACTCATAATCTTCTGCCCTGAATATAGTTCTCCATCCTATTCTTCCACCAACTATAATGTTGGCCGTTGAAATAGGGTGGCCGAGTAATGGATTGCCCTTCAAGGATTCCTTGTGGCGTACTCATCTTCAGAATCTCTCAAGGTGTTAGCCCTTTTATGAGAGAACCTGCTCTGATACTACTTGTTGAATTTAGGAGTACTTACCCACAAGAGGGGGGGTGAATTGTGGTGTTCGATTTTCGCGTACTTACTGGCAAACACCCTCTTGATTGCAGAGGTTGTTCTCGAATTACAAACAACCTTCTGACTTGTTTGCACTAGATGTTTTCAATTTGCTCAAAGGCGAAAATCAACAAGATAAATGCGGAAATAAAGCACACACAATTTTTCGTGGAAAACACCTCTAGCCCAACTGAGGTGTGAAAAACCACGACCTACTTCGTGTAGGATTTAACCACTTTCACTAACGGGCTTCACACGTTACAAATGTAACACACCTTGTTACAACTTGCAACCACGTAACCTTCTTTTCTAAGAAAAGGTTACACCACGTCCAAATCTCACCAGATTGGACACGTCCAAAGTCCACACGACTGAGGACCACTCACTCCTTTTCTGATCCAAGATCAGGGTTACAAAACACCTTACGGGGGTGCTTCTGATTTAAGCAGATGTAAGGTACAATGAGGTCCTAGTATGCCAATATCTTGAAAGCTCAGCTTAAACACAACTTGTCTCGGTTTTTCTTTTCTCAAGAGTAGCTCAAAAAATTCTTCTCACTAGAAAAACCACTTTTGCACTTCTCCCTTTTTGCGTATGTTGTGTATGTTTCTCGTTTTTTTTCTTCTCTTTTCTTGAATGGGAGTGAAATGTTGAGATTTTAAACAAAAAATCCAACGGTCAAAAACAAGGAGAAGTGATAAAATCAGCTAGGTTTAGCAAAGAAAGATTTTTGCTTAGCACAAAGAATTCCAACGGCTAAAAGATCAATGAGGATAGAGTTTTCCCAATATTGTAGGGATTTGATTTTGGAGGATAAAAGACTATCTTTTCCCCTTAAAAATAGCCGTGAAATACCTGGAAAAGAATCTCAGCTTGAATTTTGAATTAATCACTTTCCAAAGGATAAGAGAGAAATATTTTCGGTTTTGGTAAATATTTTCCAAAATCAGTTTTGCAAATCTCCCAAGTGATTTTCATATCAAAAGATTTCCTACAGCTTAAATTGCTGTCTTGGAATTTTATCAAAATATATTAGAGCTTTTGGCCAACCAAAATAAGTTTTCAAAGTGACCGGGTTTGGCCGTTGCAGTTCAGAAACACCCTAGGTACCCTGTTTACAGGGTTGTTCAAACTTGGTGTTCTGAAGCAAATAGCGCAACCAATTCAAGAGTGGTTAGTTAGAGACTTTTCAAGATTGGCATATTAACAAGAGTTTAAAAAATAAAACCTAAATTGCCCAAGACATCTTGTTGTAGATCCAGTCATCTTGTTTAAGACGAATACGCTGCCCCAACCGCCTAGACCAACCTGTTTGCCAGGTTGTTCTTGTATCGCTTGAGTTCAGAAAGGCCTGTTTGCTGGATTGTCCTTGAAACACCTAGCCTGTTTGTCAGGTTGTTCTTGTATTGGTTGAGTTCAGAAACTGATCTTAACACACAATCAACTCATCGAGGTGGTGTTCTTGACTTGAGCGTGAGTCGTCAAGGTATGAGACCTGTTCTTAAGATTTGTTCTCAACATTCAGCAAACAAGTTAAGATGCATATTGAAAATAACAGTGTATGCCTGTTTGGAGAACTTTGTTTGGAGCAACATTACTTAAGAGCATTTTACACTTGGGTTTGTTGTCATCAAAACTGAATATACTAATTCAACACGCCGTCCAATTTAGGAAGGATTGCTGCACAGCTGCTAGGGTTGTTTGCGTACGGTTGACGTTACTGGTCTTATAGGTATGCGTTGAGATCTTATAAGGTACACCCATCCCACAAGTGATTATAGGAGTCTCACTGTAGGTTGCTTACCTTAGTAGGGATAATTCACTATGTACAATTCCAAGGTCTGCTAGGTTCTTCCTCCCTTTAGCTTTCTAGATGTATTTGGGTTCGTTCAAGCCAAAACATCGTCACCCCATTCACGAATAACAATCCGTATAATAGAATACAAGTAATGCACAGCTTAGGCAACACTGATAAGAAAGGGGAACAGTATGCACTCTTACGCAATGTTTAACGAAATCCTATCACTAGCATTTAGTTTTTCAAGCATGCATGTGAAAATATCCCCTAATTTTACTCAGGCAATTCAAAATTCACAATAGTAAGGTACCATTTAGTTGGATTATCAATCATAGCAACTAATTTCCCATTATTCCTTTCCTAGCCCATTACGAAGGAAAAATCACTGGCAGTACCTTACTTTGTGTGAAAATCATAACTATTGGACCGTATTATTATAATGTATTTAAAAGTACCTAATATTATGTGGAAACTATTTTAAGGGGACCATTCACTATTTACATTTTCTTTTAAGCCCTTCAACTTTTCATATTTGCAAATCTACCCTCAATCCTTAAAAACTTACTTTCGAAAAATTGAAAAAAGTGTTTGTGGTTTTTTGCTCACTAATAGATCTCGACGTTATCTTTCATCTGGTATCAGAGCCACGTGCACAAAAATAATTACGATTATTAAGTTACTTAATGACTAATTAAGCTAATTAACTGTAATTAATGCTTGAACCATCATCTGCTTGCCCTGGTCCTAATTATTCATATATTGTCCATTCACCTGAAGGTAATATCTCATTAGCACCTCAATTAAACTATATCACTGATATAGTTTTAGAATTAAAAGTTAAATTAGTTAAAATTAAGACTAAACTAAAAGATCTTAAGAATCAGTTAACGGTTATCCACCTTTCTCTTATTAACGAAGTTAGACATAGTGAAAAGCCGAGTCCTAGAATTAACACTCCTTATCAGCATAAATATCCTTTTCAAAATCTAAAAAATAAGATTCCGTTTCCTTTGCAAGAGATTAAAATCCAAAAAGAAGTAGGAGAACAATCTGGTGAAAAATCGACTGAAAAGAAAGAAAAAGAAGATGGGGTATGAAAAATATGGTCTTGAAGAACTACAAAAAAAGTTCGATGAGGAACAAAATCCAGAAGAATTGAACAAAATAATGAGCATAATTAGTGATAAATATGATGTCTTGTCTGATAACAATGAAGAGACTAATACTGTCCAATTAGAATAAGAAATATATCAGCAGATGAATCTGATAAAATTAAGATATCTTAATGTTTTACCATTAGAAGAAATTAGAAGAAAACTTGACAAAACATATGGTAAAATGATTAATGAAATCAATGAGATTGGGGAAGAGATTGACCTATATGAAACAGAGACTAATCTAGTTAAGAATGTCGTTCCTAAACTGGAAGAATTTGATGAACCATCTGAAAGAAACACTCATTTCTTAAGACCTAGGCATGTTCCTGCAGGACAAACAAGTAATTTTTCCTTCGGGTTTGTCCCAAGGAAAACCACGACCTATGAAGAAATTAGCCTTATCCCAATTAGTCAAACTGGTTATATCTTAAACATTAATGGTGCTCGCAATAGAGAAGAAATATTTGAGTACTGGAAAAGAGGAATGAACAGTGTCCTAAATTTAAATACTACATGGACTGCGGCAAACTTTCTAAATTATATCAAGCATAGTTTCTCTGGCACTGTAGTTAACTGGTACGATTCCTTAAGTGAAGATGGTAAAAATACTTTAAGAACGATGGAAACATCAACTGCTATGTTTAGAAGTCTGTGCAAAGAAATTGAAACTGAATTCATCGGAGCTAAAATTGATTCTGAAGAAAAAGCACAAGAATGGCAAATAAAAATTAACAACAAAGAGCTATGGGATATGAGACACCAAGAAAATTATATTGCAGAATTCAGTCAATATTATTACAAAATTAGGCATAATGAAACCAATCTTGGCATGTTCCATGACAAATTGTCATATCCTATAAATTTTATAATTAATGAAGAATACATGGCATGATTTGAACGAACAGATGTTGCTGATACCCTTGGTTCAAGAATTTCCTTTCTGCGAAAATGGGTCAATGAACAATGTCCTGATCTTCAAAAGCAAAAGAAGATTAAGAAACAGTTCTTAACTTGCTGCGATTCACCTCACCAACGGGGGAAAGAATATGAGAAAAGAAGAAAAAGAAAATTCTATAAGAAAAAGAGCTTTAACAAGCAAAGAGGCGAAAAATATAGAAGAAAATATTACAACAAACCAAGTCTTAAAAAGCGTAGATTTGTTAGGAAAACTGCTTATTGCCCGGTAGGAAAAAACAACTGCAAATGTTGGGCATGCGAAGAAGTAGGACATTATGCTAATGAATGCAAAAACAGAAAAAATAATAAACTTATTGAAACCTTAGGAAGTCTAGATTATGTTGAGCTTAGTGAAGATGAGGCTTTAGACCTAGCCCTAGGCAATAACAAAGGAATGGTTGAAATGATAGAAGATAATGAATATGAAGAAAGTGATTATGAAGAAACTAGCCATATGATGGAAAGTAGCTCAGTTAGCCTTGGTGATCTTCAAGGAGAAGAGTTTGTCGTAGATAATGATCATGAAGAAGTCAAAGGAGATTGGGTTCTTCCCATAATCCAAAAAGACATGATCTATAAAAAATTCATTTTTTAATTAAAAAGCAAATACGTATGTGAAATGATGGAAGGAGATATGGAAATAAAGGATTGTGAGTATGACGTTGGGGAAATTAATCTTACTAATTGGGAAAATATCCTTAGGCATAACAAAGATAGAAAGTATAGATACATCCACGTCAGAAGTGTCCAAATTCAAATCACTCCATTACAATATTATGGTAAAGATATTGATCTTTACGCTTTACTTTGTGACATTAGGCATACCAAATTTAATAACCAGATAATCACAGGGATAAAAACCAATTTATGTAATGGGTCAGTAGGTTTCAACTGTCGACCTGGATATTATGTGAGTCTAAAGGATGAATTTGCAAAAAACTCCTGATCCCTTACGATTAAAACAATCGGGATGGACATGAAAAGAGGAGGATATCCTTTAAGGATATTTTGGAAAATTATCTACAAGTTAGATAATACGATAGACCCTAAGACTAAGGTAACAATAATAGAAGCAGAAAAATTTAAAAGTCCTACCCCATGCAGAAGATCTAAAGAATCAAGTCTAATCCTCAAGATATAAAAATTAATCGTTCATGGATATCTAACTTTGCCAACCCTACAAAAATTAATAAGAAAAATGTAATAAAAATTGATGAGGAAGGAAAAATCACCATTAAACCTCAATTATTAAGAAGTATGAGTACAAGGTCAGATTGAAGAGAAGGATCTTCATCCGTTAAAGAAGAGCTTAAGGAAGATGATACAGTTAGCATGACCAGTGAAATGAGTATAATGAGTTTTGAAGTTGCAAGACCCAGTCTAGACCGATTAACAAGTTTAGAAAGAAAGGTCATTGGATACAAAACTAGAACTGTTAGTGAACTAATTTATGAGGATGAATTAGTCAAAAATATGACCACGGAAATATCCTATGAAGCTACTAATACAAACCCTAATGGCATCTATATCCCAATAAAGGTATGTTTAGAGGAATATAATAAATATGAACTATGTGCCTACATAGATAGTGGTTGTTCTGTATGCTTTGGAAAAAAAATATTATTTCCTGAATTTATGTGGAAAAGAGCTAAAAATTCTTTACAAGTAAGAATAGCTGGTGTTATGAGCCACA
The DNA here is from genome assembly GCA_029747015.1 of Carnegiea gigantea. Lineage (NCBI taxonomy): Eukaryota > Viridiplantae > Streptophyta > Magnoliopsida > Caryophyllales > Cactaceae > Carnegiea > Carnegiea gigantea. The sequence continues at coordinate 174,779 of JAKOGI010001287.1, forward strand.
ATGAAGCCATAGAAGGATTATCCATAGAATTAGGAGGAGTTCAATGTATTATACCAGTACTATGGGCTACTGATCAACCCTCTCATGATATAATTATTGGGAATAATTTTCAAAGATTATATTCTCTATGCACCCAGACCATAAATCAAATAATATTTATAATTAATAGCCACTCAGTTCCTATTGAAAAATTAAATAAGGCTTACACTCATCAGAAAATTGAATTTACACGCAGACAGCATGGTGAGAAGGTAATGCCTGCACAACGAGAAGTAGCACTAACAATCTCATTACTTGAGTTATCTGTTAAAGAGTAGATAATTAAACAATAAGAAAAATTATGCAAAGAACTCTATTCTGACAATCCTCTGAAATTTTGGGATAAAGACAACATTTGCTAAAATCACTTTATTAAATCCTAACACTATCATCCGAATTAAATAAATGGTGTATACCCACCAGGACATTCAAGAGTTTAGTAAACAAATCAAAGAACTTATGGATAAAGGATTAATTAGAAACAGCAAGAGTCCTCACACCAGTCCCGCTTTCATGGTAAGAAATCATGCGGAAGAAAAAAAGAGGAAAAGCTAGAATGGTAATCAACTACAAAAAGTTTAATGATAATACTGTCCTTGATGGTTGTTATATTCATAACAAAACAGTCCTTTTCAACAGAATTCAAGGAGCCTCTTGGTTCTCGGAAATGGATTGCAAAAGTGGTTATTGGCAGATAAAAATGGATGAGGAAAGTATTCCTTTAACTGCATTTAGTTCCCTACAAGGACATTAGGAATGGATAGTAATGCCATTTGGTCTTAAAAATGCACCCCAAATATTTCAGAGAAGAATGGATAACATCTTCAAAGACCGTAGTCATTGTTGTTTAGTCTACATTAATGATATCCTTATCTTTTCCAAAACCATAGAGCAGCACAAAGACGATGTCTCAGCTGTCACCCAAAGATGCATTGATCATGGTATTATACTTGAAAAAAACAAGTGCATTTATACTGAATAAGAAATTAAGTTTTTGGATCTAGAGATAAAAGTTGGACGGATTATTCTACAAAAACATATTCTGAAAAAAACAGAAAATTTTCCTGAAAAAATTGAAGATAGAAAGCAGCTAGAAAGGTTTCTTGGATGTCTTACCTATACTTCTGATTTCATTAAAGATTTAGCTAAACTAAGAAAACCATTACAGCAAAAACTCAAGAAAGATGTTAGCTAGACATGGACTATTAATGATACAAAGATTGTTCAAAATTTCAAGAAGATGTGTAAAAATCTTCCTGTCCTTAATTTACCTAACGAAGAAGATGATTTAATTCTTGAGACAGCTGCCAGCAATGAGCACTGGAGTGCAGTACTCAAAATCAAAGAAGAAGAAAAACTCTGCAAATATTGCAGTGGAAGCTTTAATAAAGCAGAATGCAACTATCCTACGATGGAAAAAGAAATTCTTGCAGTCATAAAGAGAATTGAAAAATTCTTAATCTTTTTAGCCCCTAAACCTTTTCTCATTCGAACTAATTACAAAGTAATACTCGGTTTTATGAAAAAAAATTTATCAAATATGCAAGCACAAGGGCGACTCCTGCGTTGGCAATTATGGCTTAACCAGTTTTTCTTCTCTATTGAACATATACAGGAATCGAAGAACTCTTTGACAGACAGTCTAACTCGAGAACTCGCCAATGGTGATCATCAAAACCGACCTCCTGACAGAACAGGAGGAAATCCTTAATGAAATGCCACTTCTACTAGAACGGATTACACCTTCTAGTAAAGTCCTCATTGATAACTTGGAATTCCATATAAAAAGTAGATCACGCTTTGGCCTACTTTCTACCGCCTACCTAATAGCTCAAATATTTTCCCTTCTAGAATTACAAATTAGCTATCTTCAGTGTCCTTATGATATCCAAAAAAAAATAAGTTCTCATATCCAAGAAAAATGGTTCAAGAAATGGTATGCAACCTGCGTCGACTTTTATCATCATTATTCCTATGATATTTGGGAGTCTTGGAGCACAACGATCTATTTTTCTGACAGATCTGGAGTCGGTGGTATTTGTTTCCCAACCAATTCAATATCTCCTCGAAATCCTGTCTTCAAAGCCCGGACATATGGGATGGTTCTTTACTTCTCAGAAGTCCCAGATCCTAATTTTTCATTTTTCTCAACCTTAACTAAGTTCCAGCAATACATGTCCAAAAGGTTCCATTGGATTCTTAAATCTCCTGAGGGACCAACAAAAATTCCAATTCGTATATACTTAACCTTGGAGGTTTATAGTGCCCTAATTGAATATGAAAATAGAAAAGCCAAACTAGCCCATTATCTTGTCCAAATTATTGATTGTGATGATCCTAATGATCAACGATAAAATTGAATTCATGGAGATCCGGTACATATAGTTACTGATCCTGCATTAGCAAGGGTAATCGGATTTTTCAACATTTATCATCAATGTTGGGCATTGATTGAAAAAGGAAAAACACTAATGCATTGTGAAAACACTACTTTTACCTATAATAACGAATTCAATGATTACATGAAAGTGGACGGTGTAAAATCAGAAGATATTTTTGATTATCTATTTGATATTGGAGCTGGAAAATTCATATTAGAATAAGGAAAGAAATATCTCCTTGAGTTGTTTGAAGAATATGATCCAGAGCATCTTAACCAAATTAATGAAGATTTTGATGAATATCTAGATAATGATAGTCTGGAAGATATAATTGGAAATGAAGGCATGCAGAATCTCAATAATGATGACTAATCTTGTCATTATTAAAATTTCTAAAAAGATGTCCCATTATTGTACTATTTTAACAAGTGTCTAGTTTATAAAATAAAGTGTATACTGTAGACAACTGTAGCCATGTGAAAAATCTTTATGTACTGTAACCTTTAGGGCATCCTATATACCTCAATCCCCTCTATAAATAGAGAGGTCGAGAACTGAGAAGGACACGGTCATTTGAGCATTCTTGAGCAAGAAAGAAGTTGGGATTCTCCATTTCCCCATGAGCAAGCATTTCTAATGATCTTAGCTTCAGTTTCTCTTCAAAGCATTTCATTATATTACAACCACTTTCGAGCTTTTAATAAAAGAAGCTTTCCAGTAGGGAACGTTATCCAATTGAACCTTATGTCTTAAATATTATAAGTTCTTGATTAAAGTTCCATTATCCTTGAAAAAGATTAAAAATTTGATTAGTGACTACGGTCCGATGTGGAAAACGAAACGGATCTGTGCTACGCCTGATCTAAGGAAGGCGGGGTTGAGATTAGCAATTTTTGTAAACTGGAAGATAGAGAAACACCGGAGTCCAGCGCTAACTACGTTCAGGTAACGGTCAAAACTCTCTAATTAAGTTTTAATTATTTTGCTAAGCATGGTGGGCCTATAACCACAGAAATTATAATATATAAGATATAAGTAGCAGATTATGATCACTAGTACCAGTAAAGTCATCATAAGAAGTTAAATTAGTTAAAACAAGCATATATCCTAAAAAAACCCCCTAAAAATAGCTTATTTACACGTTTTTCCTATTCTAGGGACTATTCTGCAAATTCTAAAAAATTCAAGGACTAAGTTGCAAAGAAAAACTTCGATCAGTAACTATTTCAAAAAACATCGCCCCCTATTAATAGTTTACCCAAAATAGTAGGCACTTTGTAATACATTACAAAAACATTGACCCCTAATAATTATTTCCCGAAAATTAAGGTACCCCATAGTCACAAATTGCCATTATGAAGGATTCTATCATCGTACACATCTTAGCACATACACATTTACAAGCAATATTTGAGACACATAAGGGCGCGTATTTGTGAATCTAAACTCCCTTATCATCACTAATGGAAAGCTAATCCTTCGGTGTAAGATAAACTTTGCTCGACATTTAAAACCGCATTAACATCTCAAAATTTGGGGTTTAACTTTGCTCGACATTTAAAACCACATTAACATCTCAAAATTTGGGGTTTCAAAGGATGAAAAAATAGCTTAACTATTTCGAATCTCTTTGTCTTTAATAAAAGGATGATTAATTGCTTCTAGCTCTCTCTCTACCCACCTTCGAGTACATCCGCTCACTCCATTATGGGGCCTGAGGAGCAAGCGTACTTCAGGGGCAAAGATGAGCTTAGAGAAAGATTTTTCAATTATTCGAGGTCAAATCGACGTGCTTAGACTGTTGATTGCCTTATTAGAGCGCACGAAGGAAACATTCACCATTCAAAGCATCACTTAGCTCACACAAGAACACGGAAATGAATTGGGCTCACATCCTAACACATCGCTCAAATTTTATTCGATCGGCTTAACCGGATCGCAAAAAGTCGATCAGTGAAGTCAATTAGCACATTAGGAACATATTATACCAATGGAGCACTCACAACTTCACCTCGAGGTAGGGAGCTAATTGACTCCTATACTAACGCCCAACTCACTACTTTCACTCAATCAACCTACTCGAGCCTCACATAAGTCGCAAATGGCCGTACTATAAGGCATATTTGCACACAAAGTAGGCATATATCACATAACCACTAAGTGTTCCTAAGCGAATATATGAAATGCAAGACTTAGGTCGCGGGCTGTGGTCGCCGGACCATACTCTGATACCATCAATGTAACACCCCTAGCCCCTAGTGTCAGAAGCGTTACGTTTTCTTAACTTTCTATTTAAATCCCAAGGCGAAACGGACAGAGTTTCCCCTAAAAACTGACCGTTTCCAGGCAAAAGCCTTACAATAAACCCCTACAAATCAACGGAAGCGTAAAACATTTAAAAGAAGCTCAACGGCCACACGCCGGAGTTCATAACTCACCAAGCAACTCACTCGGAGTACACCAAACAGAATAGTTTATTAATACAGGAAAAGTAAAAGATACAATTCAACGGTCTACACAACTGGAGTACTGGGGTTTACATCCCAAAACACAACTAATTTCAAGTAAAGACATCTAACTAATTAGATGGTTGGCTCACACGGCCATACAGAACGACTCACAAACAATATGCATTATATGAGCTAGAAAACTTAGTTTACAATAATTACAAACTGGGAATACGTTATATTACATCGTTAAATTCGTGAACCTACTTCTATATGGCATACATAACTCTTCTTCAACTAGGGACAAACTTCAACTCCGCATAAGTGGCTTGACTTTCACCTATCACAAAGAAAACCTAGGGAAAAAGGGGAAAGAGTAGTGGGATGAGCAATTACACGCTCAGTGAGTGTCCCCGACCCCCTTAAAACCAAAACTGTTGCAGGCAATAATATCTTTAATAGTCACATATCGCATAATCATACTTTACTATCATATTATGCATTCTTAAAATTCTTATAGATGTATCACTAACCATAAACTTCACTTTAACCACTCAAACATATTTCTAGGTCTCTAAATGACCAAACTTCTTTACTAACAGGTAGTCAAACACTTAAGCAAGCAACGAGCCTAAGGAAAAAACTTTCTCTCATAGATTATGTGATATAACTTGTTATTTATACCTAGTCTATCTAATTTACTCGTACGAGATGCTGAACATATGAAGCAGAGATTATGCCACGAACTTTCATTAGCTAAACATGCACATTCAAACTCACATGCTCAATGCATTACAAGGGTATGGCCATGCTGTACTTGGAATTTCATTTATACTGCACTTAGATTCTTATTCACAGGATGTGCATGAAATCTTTCTTTTCTTTTTCTGAAACACTTTACTTAGCCTCTCTAGGCTCATATTCTTCATAGAATCTCTTTCATATTGGTCTCATAATGGTCCTCAAAAACCTTCTTTCTGAAATACTTAAAAAGGCGAAACACCGACTGCTTTTCTTTCTTATTAGGAAACTACTCTGGGCATAAGATCATCATAAAGTGCTGGTTGGGAGAGATCTACACTCAATCCCAGTGAGATTAACTCACACCAAGCTCTTACTCTCGGGATGGCAACTAACTTTGGACCGTAACCCTCGTCAGGGTCTCTAGGGATTACTCCCTATGTTAGGGATTCCCCCGTTCAAGCAGGTTCACTCCCATCCATTGTCCCTAAGCACTTATCTTAGCCATTTAAACTGGTCATAACGACTAATAAGTTTGCTGCCTCTCACAGCGAAATCCTTTATCATGCAACTCACGCTTTTGTAAAACTCTTTAGGATTCCCCCGTTCAAGCAGGTTCACTCCCAAAACTGTATTCATTTAGTTAAAATATGCCATCATGCACTAATATTTATGGCTACAATTATTTCAAAACATGAAATCCTTCTTTGAAAATCTCACCCTTACGCACATAATGTAACTTGAGGACATGGAAGGGAAGGGGGTCCACATGTATCACATTCAAGCACTTTATAATCAATTCATCACAATGAGCCACATATGGCCTCGCAATCCACACGATTGCGGTTAATTCACAACCCAGACTCCCTCCTCACAAGCACCGTACCACAAGAACCTCGAACCACTCATAGTTCTACCTCAAACCATCCAACTACCATCTCAGTTTCAATTTCACAATTTAGTATTCTAATCATCATGATATACTGAAAAGCGATATGTAAACTTACGTAACTTACCAATGCTTAACTTACCGAACAAACGAACAATAATTAGCAGTGTGCTGTAACCAATGGTTATAACCATGCATACATATATATATATATATATATATATATATATATATATATATATATATATATATATATATATATATGTATCTATATATATATATATATATATATATATATATATATATATATATATATATATATATATATATATATATATATATAATAGATATATATATATATATATATATATATATATATATATATATATATATATATATATATATATATATGTATGTATAGACATTCATACGACATTAACTTGAAACGAACGGTTAGTAAGCTGAATCAAACTAACAAAGTATAAAACACGATGACATTCATGTATTACAGTTAAGGGGTAAACATCATTTCGTCATTCGAATGTTGTTTCCAAAGTTACTTCACAAGCATAATTCAACTGAATAGACAAGTATCGATTCAAGGCATTCATTCATTATTTCGAAGTTACATTTCAAGCATAATTAAGCCATTTAAGCATAATACGATTCAAGACGTTCGTTTATTACATCGAAGTCACTATTCAAGTCTAATTAAGCCACTTAAGCATAATACGATTCAAGACGTTCGTTTATTGCATCGAAGTTACCATTCAAGTCAAATTTTCAGGCATGTATCAACTGAGTACACTTGAATCGATTCTAAACATGCATAACTTATTTCGAAGCTAATTTTCAGGCATGTATTAACTGAATACACTTCAACCGATTCTAAACATGCATAACTCATTTTGAACCTACTTTTCAAGCGTGAACTAACTAAACTAACATGTATCGATTCAAAGCCACCTTTGAGTATTAATAAACTAAACCAACATTTAATGAACCGAAGTCATTTCGGGCATAAAGCCATAAACTAACTAAACTTAACATGCATCGCAACTTAAAGGTTAAAATAATTTCGAAACTACTAATACTTAGGAGGTGAGAAACACCCACCTTGATTCCAAGCTAAAGATTCGTTCTGAGGGCTTTTGGGGCTTATTTGAGTGCTCTTGAACCCGGAACTTTCCTCCTTTTCTGCTGCTATAGTCAGACTCGAACAACCAACCCATTCTCAAATTTTCCCTCTCTCTCGTTGTTGCTACTGATACGACTTGTTGCTATAATTTTGGGGCTCAATTTACACAGAAATGGTGTGGTTATGGAGTAGAGTTCATGGCTGATTTTGGGCACACGTCCGACGCTCCAAACCCTCGCTAGAACTGACCGGGAAACGCAGTGGCCGCTCTGCTTTCGCCCGAAATTCGCAGCAAGGGGTTTGTACGATTCTGACGGGAGGTTGAATGTGAGGTTGGATGGGAGTCTCTCTAAGGTTGGGGATGCATGGAAGCAGAAGCAGAGAAGGGAAGGAGATGGTGCTGATTTTCGGTCAAGAAGAAAAAGGAGATGAAGAAGAAAGAGGGGGGAGGCGTCGGGTGGAGAGCAGGAAGAAAAGGGCCAGGCGCCCTTTTTACGAAAATGCCCCTCCTCTCCCCTTTTTTTTTGTTCATTAGTCAATTGCTCAGTCAACTGAAATGGCTAGTCCAATCTTGTACTTCTTATTCTAAACTCAAATCGATAACACATGCCTTCGTCGATTATTCATTCCCAAATATATCTAGGTTTGATTTAATAAATATCGAACTGCTTCAAAGGTTGACAACCTAATCGTATTTGGATTCCTAATCGATTTAGTACTCGTTAATAATCTATATTAACCCTTACTAAAAATCATCGAAAGATTTTCAAAACTAATAACAATAATAATATTAATAGCGATGAAAACATTCTTTTGAATAAAATTATCGTTCACATAAGCGCATCAGTAATAATTCAACTCGTATAGTTAATAAAAATACGATTTTTATAACGCAGCAGGTAAGACAGCTAGGTTAACTTAAAATAAAGAAGGCGATCTTACACTCTTCCCCCCTTAAAAGAATTTCGTCCTCGAAATTCTAAAACTAAGTTCAGTCATTCCTAAAATGTTCACACATAAATTATGATCTACACGGTAGGTTTCCAAGAGGTTTCATTTTGCAGATACTACTTCTTTTAAATCGAAAGAAAATGGCTTATGGTATCCAGTCTCCTCCTCGCCAATCCTCTTCAAGCGTCTACTCACTCTATTTAGACGCCGAAGGTAAATCGCATTGAAGAGGGGCAAATGAGTTGGCATGGAAACCATATTGAGTTTGTTTTAAAAATGAACGTAGGTTTTCGATTATCTAGACTCAGTTCGCATGGTTAGCAACAACTCTACGCATATGCACTTATAAGTGGGCATCTAAAGGCATGACAAACGGGACAATGACATCTCAAGGTTATATACTGGTAGTCTCATTCTAAAACATGAATTCAGTCACTTTTGGGATCACAATGATTATCATGGAGACTCCTAAACACATTGAGAATAATAAGAGCGTCACATAGCACCACATGGCATTATTCGAGTAGAATAGCATCGCATAGCATTAGCATTTCAGCATTCTCAGGTCTACGAATTAGAAGTAACCTGCAACCAGGTAATATACATTTAGCAAGTAATTTTATAAAACGAAAGCATATGCGACCAGCATTTCTATGTTTTGACATCAATCACGAATAACTTTTAAACATTTCATTCATGGCAACTTAGACAGGCCATGCTAAAGTTGTATGAAGGGGTTAACTTAATCAGGTTTGTTTTAAAACATGAAGATATTAGATCAATCTAAGGTTAAACCATTTAATAGAAGGTTACCACATCACACTAAGATAGCAAAGATACTAATTGCACCATATCGGCAATAAAAGAACTTGAAGTAGCGTTCGAATTTACATTGACATCACGTAGGGTTTACAACAGAGCACTAAAAATTCAGAATCACAATTAACATGAACTAGCATAATCATGCTGATAAAAACAACTTGGAGAAGGAAATACTGAGGCAGGAATGTAAGTCAATGATTTCGATAGTGGGGAGTCTTTCCCTAGGGTTCTTACTTAGGGCTGATCGTCTCTGAAGTCATAGATTCATACAAATGAATGGTTATGCTCCTAGATGAGTCTTGGATCTATGGCTTATGGGCCTACATGCTTCCGCTGTGCTACTCTGATCAAACATACAAAGGCAAGAACGTGTGAATGCAGGTTTCTAAAGTCGTCTCATCATACTTCAATATCTGTGTATGCAGTTATTCAGCTATGAATCATAGAATTCACGGAATGCAAGCAACAAGTCAGCGGTTATGCCATGTCATAAATTACCAAACTTAGATAATCCGAATAATTCAGTCACATACCAATCCGACTTAAGTCAAGCTCATTCACTCGCATGCAAAATCGAAGCATTTCAAAACTGAGTTACTTAACCAGGGGGTTTTCACTTCGTAGCAAGGCAATAGAGACATCACACAGCATCACTTGGCGTCATAAGAAATCCGTAAGACATGCAGACTCATGGGGTCGTCACATAGAAAGAACACCTAGAATTGTATATAAGCGTACAATCCCCCTTTGTAACCTGTGGTCAATGGCTTGCCCTTAACACCGTCCAATTTAGGAAGGATTGCTGCACAGCTGCTAGGGTTGTTTGCGTACGGTTGACATTACTGGTCTTATAGGTATGTGTTGAGGTCTTATGAGGTACACCCATCCCACAAGTGATCATAGGAGTCTCACTGTAGGTGGCTTACCTTAGTAGGGATCATTTACCATGTACAATTCCAAAGTCTGCTAGGTTCTTCCTCCCTTTCGCTTTCTAGGTGTATTAGGGTTCGTTCGAGCTAAAACATCGTCACCCCATTCACGAATAACAATCTGTATAATAGAATGCAAGTAATGCACAACTTAGGCAACACTGGCAAGAAAGGGGAACAGTAGGTACTCTTACGCAATGTTTAACGAAATCCTATCACTAGCATTTAGTTTTTCAAGCATGCATGCGAAAATATCCCCTAATTTCACTCAGATAATTCCAAATTCACAACAGCAAGGTACCATTTAGTTGGATTATCAACATAGCAACTAATTTCCCATCATTCCTTTCCTAGCCCATTATGAAGGATTCTATCGTCGTACACATCTTAGCACATACACATTTACAAGCAACATTTGACACACATAAGGGCGCGTATTTGTGAATCTAAACTCCCTTATCATCACTAGCGGAAAGCTAATCCTTTGGTGTAAGATAAACTTTGCTCAACAGTCAAAACAGCATTAACATCTCAAAATTTGGAGTTTCAAAGGATGAAAAAATAGTTTAACTATTTCGAATCTCTTTGTCTTTAGTAAAAGGATGATTAATTGCTTCTAGCTCTCTTTCTACCAACCTTCGAGTACGTCCGCTCACTCCATTATGGGGCCTGAGGAGCAAATTGTACTTCAGGGGCAAAGATGAGTTTAGAGAAAGATTTTTCAATTGTTTGAGTTTAAATCAATGTGCTTAAACTATTGATTATCTCATTAGAGCGCACGAAGAAAACATTTACCATTCAAAACATCACTTAGCTCACACAAGAACACGGAAATGAATTGGGCTCACATCCTAACACATGGCTCAAATTTTATTCGATCAGCTTAACCGGATCGCAAAAAGTCAATTAGTGAAGTCAATTAGCACATTACGAACATATTATACCAATGGAGCACTCACAACTTCACCTCGAGGTGGGGAGCTAATTGACTCATATACTAATGCCTAACTCACCACTTTTACTCAATCAATCTACTCGAGCCTCACATAAGTCGCAAATGGCCATACTATAAGGCACACTTGCACAGAAAGTCGGCATATATCACATAACCACGAAGTGTTCCTAGGCGAATATATGAAATGCAAGACTTAGGTCGCGGCCTATGGTCACACGACCATGCTTTGATACCATCAATGTAACAACCCTAGCCCCTAGTGTCAAGAGCGTTACGTTTTCTTAACTTTCTATTTAAATTCCGGGGTGAAACGGATAGAATTTTCCTAAAAATTGACCGTTTTCAGGCTAAAAGCTTTACAATAAACCCCTGCAAATCAATAGAAGCGTAAAACATTTAAAAGAAGCTCAACGGCCACACGCCGGAGTTTATAACTCACCGAGCAACTCGCTCGGAGTACACCAAACAGAATAGTTCATTAATACAGGAAAAGTAAAATATACAACTCAACAGTCTGCACAACCGGAGTACTGGAGTTTACATCCCAAAACACAACTAATTTCAAGTAAAGACATCTAACTAATTAGATGGTTGGCTCACACGGCCATACAAAACGACTCATAAACAATATGCATTATATGAGCTAGAAAACTTAGTTTATAACAATTACAAACTAGGAATACCTTATATTACATCATTAAACTTGTGAACCTACTTCTATATGGCACACATAACTCTTCTTCAACCAGGGGTAAACTTCAACTCCGCATAAGTGGCTTGACTTTCACCTATCACAAAGAAAACCTAGGGAAAAAGGAGAAAGAACAGTGGGATGAGCAATTACACGCTCAGTGAATGTCCTCCGACCCCCTTAAAACCAAAACCGTTGTAGGTAATAATATCTTTAATAGTCACATATCACATAATCATACTTTACTATCATATTATGCATTCATAAAATTCTTATGGAAGTATCACTAACCATAAACTTCACTTTAACCACTCAAACACATTTCTAGGTCTCTAAATGACCAAACTTCTTTACTAACAGGCAGTGAAACACTTAAGCAAGCATCGAGGGCTAAGCACAGAACCTTCTTTCATAGATTATATGATATAATTTGTGATTTATGCCTAGTCTATCTAATTCACTCATATTAGATGCTAAACATATGAAGCAGAGATTATGCCCTGAACTTTCATTAGCTAAACATACACATTCAAACTCATATGCTCGATGCATTACAAGGGTATGGCTATGCTCTACTTGGAATTTCATTTATACTGCACTTAGATTCTTATTCACATGATGTGCATGAAATCTTTCTTTTCTTTTTCTGAAAACACTTTACTTAGCCTCTTTAGGCTCATATTCTTCATAGAATCTCTTTCATATTGGTCTCATAATGACCCTTAAAAACTTTCTTTCTGAAATACTTAAAAAGGCGAAACGCCAACTGCTTTTCTTACTTATTAGGAAACTACTCTGGGCATAAGAATCATTATAAAGCGCTGGTTGGGAGAGATCTACACTCAATCCCAGTGAGACTAAGTCACACTAAGCTCTTACTCCCGGGATGGCAACTAACTTTTGGACCTTAACCCTCGTCAGGGTCTCTAGGGATTACTCCCTAGGCTAAGGATTCCCCCGTTCAAGTAAATTCACTCCCATCTATTGTCCCTAAGCACTTATCTTAGCCATGCAAACTGGTCAGAATGACTAATAAGCTTGCTGCCTCTCACAGTGAAATCCTTTATCATGCAACTCACGCTTTTGTAAAACTCTTTAAGGATTCCTCCATTCAAGCGAATTCACTCCCAAAACTATATTCATTTAGTTAAAATACACCATCATACACTAATAATTATCACTACTGTCATTTCAAAACATGAAATCCTTCATTTTTAAACCTCACCCTTATGCAAGTAATCAAACTTAATGACATAGAAAGGGTAAGGGTGCACATGTACACATTCAAGCACTTCACAATTCAACTTAGCAATATGAGCCACACATAGCCTCGCAATCCATACGATTACGATAATCACAACCCAGACTCCCTCCTCACATAGCAACCGACCATAGGACCTCGAACCACTCATAGTTCTACCTCAAACGGTCCAACTACCATCCTGGTTTCAATTTCATAATTTAGTATTCCAATCATTATGATATACTGAAAAGTGGTATGTAAACTTATGTAACTTACCAATGTATAACTTACGGAACAAACAAACAACAATTAGCAGTGTGCTGCAACCAATATATATATATATATATATATATATATATAATATATATATATGTATATATATATATATATATGTAATATATATAGATATATATGTATATATATATATATATATATATATATATGTATATATATATATATATATGTATATATATATATATATATATATGTATATATATATATATATATATATATATATATATATATATATATATATAAAGGTAGATATAGGTATATATATATATATAGACATTCATACGACATTAACTTGAAACGAACGCTTAGTAAGCTAAATCAAACTAACAAAGTATGAAACACGATTACATTCATGTATTGTAGTTAAGGGGTAAACATTCTCATTTCATCATTCGAATGTTGTTTCGAAAGGTACTTCACAAGCATAATTCAACTAAATAGACAATTATCGATTCAAGGCGTTCATTCGTTTCGAAGTTACATTTCAAGCCTAATTAAGCCATTTAAGCATATGATTCAAGACATTTGTTTATTACATCGAAGTCACTATTTAAGTCTAATTAAGCCACTTAAGCATAATACGATTCAAGATGTTCGTTTATTACATCGAAGTTACCATTCAAATCAAATTTTTAGGCATGTATCAACTGAGTACACTTGAATCGTTTCTAAACACGCATAACTTATTTCGAAGCTAGTTTTTAAGCATGTATTAACTGAATACACTTCAATCGATTCTAAACATGCATAACTCATTTCGAACCTATTTTTCAAGCGTGAACTAACTAAGCTAACATGCATCGATTCAAAGCCACCTTTGAGTATTAATAAACTAAACCAAGATTTAATTATCCGAAGTCATTTTTGGGCATAAAGCCATAAACTAACTAAACTTAACATGCATCGCAACTTAAAGGTTAAAATAATTTTGAAACTACTAATACTTAGGAGGCAAGAAACACCCACCTCGATTCTAAGCTAAAGATTCGTTCTGAGGGCTTTTGGGGCTTATTTGAGTGCTCTTGAACCTGGAACTTTCCTCCTTTTCTGCTGCTACAGTCAGACCCGAACAACCAACCCATTCTCAAATTTTCCCTCCCTCTCGTTGTTGCTGCTGATGCTACTTGTTGCTATAATTTTGGGGCTCAATTTACACAGAAATGGTGTGGTTATGGAGTAGAGTTCATGGCTGATCTTGGGCACACGTCCGGCGCTCCAAACCCTCGCTAGAACTGACCAAAAACACAGTGGCCGCTCTGCTTTCGCCCGAAATTCGCAGCAAGGGGTTTGTACGATTCTGAAGGGAGGTTGAATGTGAGGTTGGATGGGAGTCTCTCTGAGGTTGGGGATGGATGGAAGGAGAAGCAGAGAAGGGAAGGTGATGGTGCTGATTTTCTGTCAAGAAGAAAAAGGAGATGAAGAAGAAAGAGGGGGGGAGGCGTCGGGTGGAGAGGAGGAAGAAAAGGGCCAGGCGCCCTTTTTACGAAAATGCCCCTCCTCTCCCCTTTTTTTGTTCATTAGTCAATTGCTCAGTCAACTGAAATGGCTAGTCCAATCTTGTACTTCTTATTCTAAACCCGAATCGATAACACATGCCTTCGTCGATTATTCATTCTCAAATATATCTAGGTTCGATTTAATAAACATTGAACTGCTTTTAAGGTTGACAACCTAATCGTATTTGGATTCCTAATTGATTTAGTAGTCGTTAATAATCTATATTAACCCTTACTAAATCATCGAAAGATTTTCAAAACTAATAATAATAATAATATTAATAGCGATGAAAACATTCCTTTGAATAAAATTATCGCTCGCATAAGCGCATCAGTAATAATTCAACTCGTATAGTTAATAAAAATACGATTTTTATAACGTAGCAGGTAAGGCAGCTAGGTTAACTTAAAATAAAGAAAGCGGGTCTTACAAATGGGCGATGCTGTGATACATCCCATCATATCACCATATCATCGCCCCGAAATCTATATCCTCGATCCAAGCCTATAGAGTCAAGATGGTCCCCACACTAGGGATTGCTCAAAGACCTTTCGAAAACCATTTTGAAGTGAATCAATTATCCTTTTCGATGCCCTATCGATCTATGGTTCGCTTCGAAAAGTAGATTTGGTTTGTAAGTTTTCCCTAAAATCCACTAGCGATTCTATTAGTTAAAGTTTCATACTTTTCTTATCGTTGTCTATTTATTTCGTTTTTCTCTTAATTAGACATATTGGTTCCTAGATCAGACCTACAGGCTTGATTCCAGGGCTAGGTAGCGGCTACTGCCAAGATCCAGCCCAAGAAGTTGGACTAGGTTTTAGCTCTAGGACCTCGGCCGCATTCCTGGGTCAGATCTAGAGTCCAGCCACTAGATTAGACCTGCAGCACTTGCCGTAACTTTTCCCATCTATACAAAAATAAAATTGAATCTAATTTAATTCTAAAAGAATAAGACACCCTGTAAATAATTCCAACCATTTGTGGGGGACCTTGATTTGCTGCAACACCATTATGTGCCTGAGACCCTATCAAATTTTTGGTGTTGTTGCCAAGGACTAGCGTTAAATATTGGGCAGTTTCGATAAGTTTAACCAAGCATTTTGTTTTTCTTTAAAAGAATTCAATAAGAATGAAAATTAAAAATGCAAGAAAACACATTGGCAATTTTCCATTTCTCCTAATTCAAGCTGCAATAATTTGGGAGGTACTTTAAGTGTTTAAATATTTTTCTTGCTCAATGTTATGATTGCGCAGGCAGAGGGAAAATTTTAGACACTATGGATGAGGATGTGGTTTTAGTGGATGCAAAAATGGAGGGGATAAGTCACCATTAATGAGATGACGATACCAAAGGTTGAGAAGTTTAAATATCTAGGTTCGATCATTCAACAGAAGGGGTGTTGGCCAAAATATTAACCAACGCATAAAAGTAGGTTAGCAAAAATGGAAGTATACTTCAGGTGTGTTGTGTGATAAGAGGATGCCTATATGATTAAAATGCAAAGTTTATCGCATGGTAGTTAGACCTATTGTGTTGTATGGATCAGAGTGTTGGCCTATAAAAAAGACACAGGTTCAAAGGTTGATGGTAGCAGAGATGAGGATTACCAGATCGATGTGTGGTTATACGAGAATGCATAGAATTAGGAATAGAGTAATCAGATACCTAGTTAAGGTGGCTTCCATTGAAGATAAGATGAGAGAAATAAGGCTCTAATGGTTTGGCCATGTGAAGAGAAGACGTATAGATGGTCCGATAGGAGTTGTGAGAGGATTAACATCCCTAAAGGTAAAAGAGAGAGGGGATGACCAAAAAAGAGTGTGGAAGAGGTGATTAGAGAAGACTTAAAAGTTATAGGATTGATGGAGGACATTACTCATGATAGGAGTTTATAGCGGGATAGGATTAAGATCTTAGATCACAGAAAGATGGCCTCATAGTTGTCTTCCGGTTGCAGTAGGGTAGGTTTGGCTGTAGTTTTTTCGTATGTCATGTTTGTATGCAGGTAGGACTGGGTAACAGGTCAGTTCGAGTCGACCCATTTAAGAAATTAGTCAATTTTGTGTCAGTCTTGAAAATAGTTTAGATTTACTCAAAATTGAAAAACAACAAGTTTTCAAGCTAAATGGTAAAATCGTGTCAATTTCGGATTGAAATTGATTCGATTCATGTCGGGTTCGTTTTTTTCTCAATAATTTCAGGTCGGGTTCGGGTTGGGTTATCGTGTCAGGTTAGGCTTTCCCAACTCTATATACAGGTAGTACATACATATAGGAAGAGACATTATTTGCCTACCTCTATTTGTTAAGATATAGTACATTCCTCTGCTATGTTGTACTTATGTTGACATAGTACTGCCACATGATCTATTAGTATTTTTTAGTTCATTCTCTACTACTTATCCTTTGTTTTTTCTATAAAATGTTTTCACAAAATCCTTCTTCTATAAAATATTTTCACAAAATCTTATTTTATGGGTCTCTTGGAATCAACCTCTCTACGGGCAGGGATGTCAGTAGAGGCAAGGTTGCCTACATCTGGATCTTTCCAGACTCACAAAAGTGAGACCCACGCTGGGAGGTGTAGTTGTTGTTGTTCTGGATGAGGATGTAAATAGTGAAACCTGAGCTCTTTGATGGTATTGGGGTTTTATTGGTAAAAGCATTGATGAATCATCACATTTGCTCGAGTAGATTGCTTGGGATTCTTTTTAGTTTGAGAAAGCTAGTCGTGTTCTCGGATATTCTTTTCCTAGTCCTCATGCATTCTACGCTAGATCTTATTATACCCTTTTTTGTTGGCTGATGTGTAATTCTTTTGACCATAACATAAAATCATGTCCTTATTATGCATGCTAAGCTCAATCTAACTTTGCATCACCCAGGACAATACTAATGTTGTTCTAACCTGACCTGATTCATCCTTTCCTTTAGCTTAGTGCACAGGGCTCAAGGTGGGTGAGCTTATGGGGTTTGTTGCTAAGTTTGATGTTGTCGATGCATATTTTGAGTCGAAAGGTGCTTGTGATGTGTTTGTGCATAGAGAGTTTCCTGGCCTTGGTTGTGATAATGTTTTACCCAATCGTCCTGATCATTCACATGCTTCCCCCACTTTGTTCACTACACTCTCCTTCCCCCAAGTATTATTTTGGTGCGTCCATTGATAATCCTATGATTTGTGATGCTAACGTTGATTTGGGCTATTTTGATAACATGTTTGATATGTTTGATGGGAATGTTAATAATTATGTGTCCATAGGTTACATCAGAGGGTATGATCCCTCTCTCTACCCATATTACATACACCTAGTGGATAAGCTTAGAAAAATCATGTGGAATACTTTGGTTGATTTCTCTTTTGCTTTTTCTATGAACATTTGCTTTGTTGAGGAGACACTAAGTTTGTTTGTTGTGATTATCTTAAAGCTCTCTGATAGGAAGAATTTAAGTATTAAATTTATAACCTCAAATGGAAGATTTATTGCTGAGTACTTAAGGGATCATCGAAAAGGAGTCGGGTTTCAAGCACTAAAATTCACTGAAGTGTTTCGAGCTATGTTAAGTTGAAAGGGTATGAAAAACAAGCTAAAATAAGCTAACAAACACAAAAGAGGGGCCTGAGATTGTGATTTTGACCGATTGACGACCAAGTAGCCAAGGCCAGCCTAGACCTACCACACCTATACCGGCAATTAAAAATGGTCGGTTGCACCATCAAAGACGACCCAAGCCCTCTCTCAAGGGTCATGGCTAGTCTAATTGACCTAACCATCTACTTTCATAGGTTAGCCAAATTAGGCCACTAGATTAACAACCCTTGGACCTAGCTAGGATTTGAACTATTTTTCTGTCGAAATGCTGGCTAGTCCCTCTCACACACTTGCTAATTGACTTCACCTTTCGATATAAATTAACCACCCAAAAATATGGATAAAAGCATTTCAACAAACACATGATAGGCACGAGAGGGACCATTAATTGAAAGTATTAGTTAGGTGTGGTTGGGTCTAATATAAGACTAATTAACCAGCAAAGGGCTAATCACAATCCAATCCAACAAAAACTATTTACTAATCATAAAATCCAACTAAATCCAAACTAGTTAAAATGTAAACAAACATGAACTAGAGAGGAGAGAAAACAAACCTAACCTAATCTAATAAGGTAAGTAAACTTGGATTAGTAATAAAAACTAACTAAACAAAATTCAACACAAGAAATAAACTCACATAATCGAAATAAGTACCAAAATATGAAATAGAGAGAGAAAGGGAAGAGAGAACTTAGTCTTGATTGCTTAATTGAACTTCAAAATCTACGAGCTTGAATCAAAATCAACCAAAAGAATCCCTACTCTATCTAGTTTATTGCCCCTAATGGAATTTTTAGTGACTAATCCTAGACTAAAACCATTTCTCAAACCTACCAAAAATCTCCCCTAAAACCACCTGAAAAGCTGCTCTTAAATAGAAGTTGAACCGACAAAGGGACACAGGCGTGGTGGTGAAAACGGGCTGCGGTGATGAGGTTGGCTTGAGAAGAATTGGGTGATCAATCGTGGCCATCACCATGGCCATGACCTTGGGCAGGACTAGCTGTGGCCACCTGCTAGATTTATGCCCTGCAATTCCTTGAGTTCCGTCCAGGACGTGGTGACGGCCACTGGTAGTCGCGGCCAACTATCCTTTTCTTGCTTCTTCAACTTTTCATCATCTTTGCTCATTCTCTACTCTACCATATCCGGACCCCTTGCTTGCATCGTTTCGTCTCCAAAAGAGAGCGGTCATTTTCTCGATTAGGATTATTGCGAACTCAATTTTCGCTAACTTTTGGATCAACATTATTTCCTACAAAATAACTAAAAACCAAATACGAAGTCTAGGAATTACAACTTATTACAAGCAAAAGTGGGGTAAATTGGAGTATCAAATATGATATTTCAAGACCAAGCACTCTCTTAATGCCATTCTTGTAAGCCTCATGTTGCAGCATTCGACAAGCTTCTACGAGCCCTTACTACATCCAAAAAGTGGGAGCCGAGTCTTGAGTTCGATATGGAGTGACCAATGCTTTGTGCACCCTAGTTATTAACAGGTCATAGCTTAGGTGCACCCAACAGCTAACATGGTGAGATTGTTATCTTTTGTTTTCTCCCCCCTCTTTCGCTTTCTTTCCTTTGAATAATGCTTTGTCTGAGCATGAGGGAGAGTAATTTTGTGTTTTTTAATGTTAATTTTTAGTTTGCACAGTAGCGAAAACATGTGGTAAATAAGTTTCCTTTCGTTTGCACCAATGTGTTGTATTTAGTTGAAGTTTGGACATGAGATTGTATGTAGGGATAACTTGTAATGATGCTTTTGCTAGGCAAGATGGTCTTCATGAGCTTTGTTGACTTTAGATATGTAATTCCTTTTTGGTGCTAAAATTTGTGAAGGTTTTGAGAACGCCTCTTGTTTTGGCCATTGTCTTGATTGAGAAGTATGTCACCCCTAGGAATCCTTGCCACTCATGTTGGTATACGAGCTTCATTTTATGAGCTGAAGAGGTCGTAGTAGATATCTTGTGAGATTTTGAGCTTATCTGGACTAAGTCATTATATTTAGTCTCATGTTCTTTCATGTGTGCCACTCTTCTTGCATCACTAGAACTTGCTTGGACTCTTGTTCAAAACCACATTAGCATGTGCATGTTTAATGATAAGATGGAAACATTCTTTGTTTGGTCAAGTTAACCACATTGCCAAACAGCCTACCTTGTGATACATGTTTATTCCCTTTGCTAGCCCTTTTGAACTTATTTCTGTCTTTGTTGTGACTCCTTCCATTTTGGTCCTTGCTCATACAAGTATTTCGATCCTTAAGCCAAATCTATGGAGCTTCACTTAATGCATGTCGTGGGTAGTTTTGGGAGTCTTTGAAATGGCTTTGGTATCTTAGTTTGTTGAGAGGTTGATGACATTATACATTTGGAATTGTTGCCCTCTTAGTTGGGTTGTGTATGTATGCATAGGTTCGTGACTCAACAATTGTTGACCCTATGTCTTTCAATAGTTGAATTTTCATTTTTTTAATTTTCAAAAAAAAAAAGAGAAGGTAAAAACAAAAGGAAAAAAAAGAAAATTTGGTAGAGGAAAAAAAAAGCATATCAAAAAAATGTTGCACAAAGAAAGAGAAAAAAATGTGAATAAATGATTGGCATCAGTGACACATATATAACTGATTTTTTTTTCCTATGTTGACTCATTTCACACTTGATTCTAGGCCCGGGGGGTGTTTGTATTGTATTTTGGGATTGGGAATTTTAGTGAGCTTTATGCTATATTGACCCTTGCTATTGCTCTTTAGCTACCTGGCTAATAGCTCCACCTTGTCCTAAATATGTTTGTCTACTTCCTTCCCTTTATTCTTAAGCCCACTTTACAATCCATGTAAACTCATCTTCATTGTCATGTGCACATTGCATCTTGAACTTGGAGAATTTAAAAATCATGGTAAGCCTTTGATAGTTTGCATCTTTGCTACATTTCAAACATATGAGTGGAAATTGACTTCACCACGGTCCTGGAGGTTCCAAGAAAAAGGTAGCAAGAAAACCAATTGAAGATAGAAGATCTATGCCATGGTGACGGGCACGATCTGTGGGGTACCCCACAGTTAGCCCATGGTCACCCTCCTCCTTCAAGTCGTCTTGTACTCTTCGCGGTTTGAAGCGTTTTAATGTTTGGCTGGTGTGTTTTCTACGATAAAAGCTTGTTTCTAGCCATCATTAACGACCCCATCCACCATCTTATTCACCATCTAGGTTAGGTTTTAGATTAGCTTAGAGTAAAAGAGAGCAAACTGAAATAGAGATTTTTAAGGATTCCGTGTCGGGTTTGCAATCGATCTATTCAAGCACGTTCTTTGGCGGAGCATTTCTCTGCTTCTCTCCTCTTTCTCACTTTGGGATTTATGTTTTGTAATGGGGATTAGATTTCGTTGTTTTGATCGTAGTTTTATTTAAATACTAGCTAATTTCTCGATTTGGTGTTAATCTCTTTTGGTACTTTAGAATTGTTGATTGTTTTATCAAATCTTAGATGCTTATTGTCTTGTGAGGAACTTGATAACTTTCTTGCATTGGATATTATTGAATAAATGCAAGGTGAAACTCGATACTGGAAACCTATGATTTAGCTATTGTATGGAGTCTTGAGGAAGTCGTGCTAGTAGAGAAACCACGAATTTGATAATCACAAGCTTAATGAACCTAAAACAAATCGAGAGCCTTGAGAAATGGTAACTGGTTAGATTTAGGTATTTCACTTTACCTTGAAAGAGGGTTGTGATATTTCAATTGTCGGTTTTAAAGCAACAAATTGAGGAATAAGTACTTGATGGATGCATGGATTGGGTGATTGTTTGTTTTGCTTAATTTCATGATTATTTATTCATTAGATTAGATGGTTGATTATTTTAACTTCAATCTTAAGTTTTGATATGTGTAACCAATCTTGAGGGGATATAACCCAGTAGCTTGACCTAATCTCTATAGGATTGTGTTTGATTTGCTCTGACATCGCCATAAATTTGCAGCCCTATCAATGACTAATAATTTGTACTACGAATGCAACCCAAAAAAAAAAAAAATTATATTACAACGTAGCTAATAGTACATGCAATGGTGACTTTTATCAAAGCCACCCTTAAATGAATTTTAATTGCCCTCACATTTATTAAAGGTCATCATAAACTCTAACAACAAGTCTTAGATGAGACAATCTCCATATGCTACAACTTCAAAAATATTTCATTTTTGTGTTCACCATCAGTGACAAATTTTATTTTTTATGTATGACTATATATTACATATTTGTGTTGACTAATGGTACATTTGCAGCAGCAAGTCACCACTTTTTAGCATAACAACGAATTCTCAATTGTCGCAACATCAACATGATCTGTTTCATCCTTCATTCTCCCTTCCCTTTATCTAATCTCTTTCATCTTTCTTTCTCCCTTTCTCTGACCACCTTGCCACAGTCACATTTACAGACAAGTGGTAATAGTCACATTCAAATCCACTCTCAAGAAGTATAGTCCTATAGATCTACGTCATCTTTCTTCACTGTCAATAAGTAGGTCACGTTTCAAGTTACAATCCATACGAAATGGCTATTTGGAATTCATTCAACACAATACCCAAAAAGGGGTAAAATAAAGTGTATACGTCCATGTGCTTACTAAAACCCAACGAGAGAGACAGAATGGAAGGTTGCAGACAAACAATGCATGAATGATTAGGATTGTGGACGAGGAAGAAAGATAGCATTAAACGATGGTTTACAGATGAACAAGGAAGATAGAGAGTATTTTACGGTTTTTATGTTGGTGTGAGTACATTTGCGTGTGTAGTTAAACGCTCATTATACTACCCCAAATAGAAAAAATGTCATATAGGTCATCTCATGATAAGTTTGTGCGAGACCATCTCATACAAGAATTTGTGTTTGATAATGATAGTTACAATTGAGTATGAATGTGTGAGTATATGCTTATATATCTAAAATCATCATATCGAAAATCATCAAAAATTATTGATAATAAAAAGACCCCATTTGAAAAGAAAGGCCATTTTCATCAATCAATCGAGCCTTTAGTCAACTATTTCACAAAGGAGAGAGATGCTTCAAGCTAAGGTACTTTTATTGTCTGTACCATTCAAAAAGTCACATATTTCTTGTAAATATCAAAATCTAATGATATACCAATAACTCACATATTTCTTGTAAACATCAAAATCTAATGATATGCCAATATTTAACGGATCATTTTTAAACATTGTTTTTCCATGTAATAAAGTGGACCCACCGATTATTAATTACTCAAGCTTCCTAGTTGACCTGGGAAGTATATCTTACTCAATAATCTCCTTGTTGAGCATGAGCTCATCAATTTGGATTCCACTTTTAGATAGTACCTGGTAGCAGTTTTAATATAATTCTCTTTTCCCCTCATTTTGAACTAAGATGAAGTGAAATGCACCCTCACTTCTATTTTATTGATTTCTGGCTCACTCTTCGAGTATTTTCTTTGTTTTATGTCTTTTGCTAACGGATCTTTGAGCCTATGCTCCATAAGCTCTACCCAAGTGACCCAAGACAATAGGAGTTGTAAGTCCATTGATGCCATGTCAAACCGAGTCTAGCAAGCTGACAGTGAGGGCTCCTGAGGTCCTAAGTTATGCGGCATGTGGGATATACTTGGTAATATTATGATGTAATAGCCAGTGACATTTTAATGTATACAACATGGATCATTGTGAGTATCAATGGTCATAAAATTTTGGTTTGTATGATAACCATCATGACTGATCTTATTCAAGGTTTGGCCAAATCATACAAAGGAAAAATAGAAATGTCGAAAGGTACTAGATTTTCGGAGAACTAGCCTTATCGATTTATAGGTGGCTGTAATGCTGCTAATCGCAACCTTCGGGTGAGTTAGGTACTAGTCTTTAGTTAATTGAGACTAATTTGGTGTAAGTGAATGGGTGGATTCAAATATTGAATGCTTTATAGAGAGTATCACCTAGATAATTTCAATTAATGTTAAACGGTACTAGAAGATATTAAATATTACTGAAGGAAATTGAATGTTATGATGTTGAATAATTTAGGTGTTACAAAAATGATGAAAGCAAAGAACGATTTGTTTGAATTCTTACGATTTATGGAGGTCTTTTACAGCTCCATCATTGTTGGCAATGTCGAAATGAATTTGAATCTACTTAATGGACGAATCATGGTATGTCATGCAAAAATACCAATGAAAAGCACATGTTCCTTGAGGAATAAGAAATAAAAACCAAACTCAATGATTTTTTTTTTAATTATCTGTCCGTTTGAATTTTGCCAAAAAAAGTAAGGAATTCATTAAATAATTGGCCAACACTTCTACAAGACATGAAACACAAACATATGCAAACGCTGGCGTTAAAATACAATGTCCCTCACAAAAAGACACTTTTTCATACATTAATCAATCGTCTTCACACCATCGTTGTTTCACGATAAAATATAGAGAAGATATCTATAGATCTATTGTAATATGTTCTCGGAACTAGATTTCTTGATCTACTATAGGTTTCCAACGAGAGATTCTTCTTACATTTGAAATACTAAAACTCATTGAAGAGTCATTTCATCTTTATCCCTCTCAGTTCATGCTCTGATCAAGACTTGGAGGAAGATTTACCGCAAAGACTGGATACTCTCTTCTCATCCCAGGCACACGTCCCATCTCCTGTTCGTTTCCTTGTCGATTATCTATATATTGTCTCCCTCTTCTTTCTCAGTCTTTCATTGTGGGTTACTTCTCCTTCAATGAAGGCCTGCATGCTAGATTTGTACTTCTACTTAGAGACGAACACTAATAGATCATAACCTTACTTGTTGGGAGGGATTTGATTGATCATGCCAACCATTCAAGTTTTAGCCCTACGAAGGAAACTTGGAGATTCTCCCTTTCATCTTACGCCAATGCCTACTCCCAATTACATTAAAGTTTCAAATTCAAAAGCAAGTGCACTCAATACGCCTTGTTTCATGCTCAACTCGAGTAATCATCAGTCTGAACTGTCACTGATAAGACCACAATTGGAAAAGAGAGAATAAAAAGATACTACACCTCTACCCCAAAGAATGCTCTTACTCCTTTTTTGGACATCCCAAAATAACGTCTACACTCCAAAAATAAAAATGTCAAATTTTATCAATATTTTTAAATTACCCTTATTTCGAATTTAAAAACACAATTAGAAAAGGGGAAGGAGGAATAACATTTTTGAATCCATTTTTGACATTTTATCTTTAAAAAATGGTTAGCTTGTTGCCATTTCCTAAAATGCGTGAAAAGTCAAAGAGAATAGTCTTTTTGAAATGGGAGGAAGTATTTACAATCACCACTAAATTCTCATGGGGTCAGGAAAAGAGAAAACTCTCATGCGAGTTGAAGTCTCCTGCCAACTTATCTTTAAGTTGCTTCTATTGGGTCATCCTTTCGTCCAATCTAAAATGGCTAAATTTTGAAATTTTAGCAGAAGCATGATTATAGTTATATGATTTTGCGAAGATAGAAAGCCAACTTTGACAAGAGAGTGAAATTATGAAATATGAAACTTATATAACGTCATAAATAAATTCAAGCCATTATTCATATGCCGACTAACACTCTGAACCCAACGAAAGCAGACACCACCGCAACAATGACCCAATATATATATTATTGACACAAAGAAGTGTCGCTATTCTTGTGACCACTCAGTGCACAAATAAGATAAAAAACCGAAGAGACATGGAGGACGGAAGATTGAGTACCTGCTAAGAGTCCCAACTCCTCCGAGCTGACACGAACACCTTCATTCCATATTTCAACGTACCTGTAAGTATATTATTTTTTTAAAGGAAGGGATAATTACGTCTTTTGATGCAAAAGACCTATAAATTAGTTTTCGCATAAATTAAGATACATTAGTTTTCAAAACTGAGGGTCCTTAGAATCATTTACACAGAATTCAGAGTACCCCTGTAGTTTTTTGTGTTACAAGCAAACATTTTAATTGACAAGGGCTTCGGCAAAGACATTAAAATGCCAGGCCATTACAGTTGCACATCAAGCTAACCACTGCATGTTGGAAAACAGCCTGAGCATCAAAATCGACATTCGACATCTCAAATACTGATGTATTCATGCAAGTTGTTCAGCTGTAGCTGACTCCATATATCACATATGTTTCCAGACGCACAAAAATCCCAATGTCAAGCACACTGCTTTCAAAAACATGGATGCAAACATGGATAACCCAGAATGCAGCCAAGATGAAACAATAACACTGCATTCGAGTTTTTTTTTTAAAAAAAAAAAATTCAACTGAGAGTTTGCATTAAAACATCTGGCTTTCCTTTTCTGTTAAGGAGGCTCATCAATTGCAGGGAAATCCAAGTTGGGGCAGGTCTAGGGGGAAGAGGGGCGGAGGGGATAACCCTCTGGAACTCCCCTTATCCTACAAACAAGTGCCTGGATCCTCTGAAGAAACAGAGGACGTTGCAAGGAAAATAGTTCCACAAGCATCTCTGTTTGTCAGGGGTAAATGTCTACATCTTCCAGCGCCCCCCCCCCCCCCAAAAAAAGAACCCCCTCTCTAAGAGCTTACTAGCTAGTAGCATAATCTTTGCAGGTGACGTTGGATTAGTCACAGTCAGAGACATATTTGTGGATGAAACGCCTATCAACAGACAGGAAAAGCAAAGAATGCAGCATTCAACCGATGACATCAGTCCAAGTTCTCACTTCTAAAATTACTCAAAATGTAAGGGTAAGAAGCCCCAACTAAGACTTTAAAGGGAATGATGCAGTTCTCTCCCATACAGCTACAGAAAAAGGACACCATTTAGATATACTATTCACATACTTCAAGCAGGAAATGCAGCTGGCATAAAGCATCCATCACATCAGTGTACTCAATATCTAGTGACTGCTCATGCAAGGAGCCGGGAAAGCTTGACCCAACATGATAATACAACACGAACTGGACTCAAAGTTATTGAGGGAAACATAAACATGACCCGAACTAAATTGATTTCGATCCAAAGTCGACATGATTTGACCGTTTAGCGTGAAAACTTCCTATTTTTCAATTTGAGCAAATCTAAACTATTTTCGAGGCCCGACACGAAATTGACCCTTTTATGAAATTCGTCGACCCGACCTGAACCGTTTCCCTACTCTACTTTCGCCAGAATCTTTGTTTTCTTTCATAAGTGAAGCTCGGAGTAAAAACAAATAAGGCCAGCCAATTTCATGGAAGCAAACAAAATCAAACAATAAGGAACACGGAGGGTACAATTAACAGCTCAAGCAAAAAGGTAATCTAGGTACTACAGTAGGTGCATATATAAGTCTAACAGAGGGGAAAATACTCATTTGTCATGCATTTTCAATAGACTAATTCAGAATCTTTCAAGCAATCTCATGTATGCCGATGATAGGAACCAAAGCCTTTTGCATTTTATAGATCAAAATGGAAGTATGGAACACATAAGGAAATGAATCAAGTGCCTGGAACACATAAGGAATAGGATAGCTGAAACAAATACCTAGAACATGAACCAATCTTCGTATAATGAAAGGTGAACACATTTGGGCAAAAGTAACAGGTACACTCACACGGAGCTACAATTCCTCAAGGAACCACTGGATAGAATTTACTGCTTAGACATGAGTAAATAAATATAAAAAAATTATTTTTGCAATATAATCTTCTGAACTTTGGGGATTGTGGAAACCAATAATCCAAACTTTGAGAGTCCTTATTTTCAGCAGTACAGGTGTCATTTTAGATTATATTTTTCAGACAATTTGAACTCAAGATGAATCTTAACATTTGAATTTCGTATGCTTGTTTTATAGGCAATATCATTTGGAATTGCCTGAAAAATACAATCTAAAACGGCCCTTGTATTACTGAAAATAAACATCCTCAAAGTTTGGAGTTCTGGGGCCTATTTCTTAAGGCCGGATTATTGATTTCTACCACCCTCAAACTTCGGATTTTTTTTTTTTTTTGGTAAGTAATCAAAGATGTGTATTAAAAGGACACCAAGGGGATGTCACCCATGTACAAAAGGGGCACTACAAAAACATTATGCCCTTAACTCTCATCCATTATGCAATCGATAAAAGCCAAAAAATTTAAATGTTTGTCACCACTAAGCCCCACACTCCAACTATACAACAACCTCAAAAAATAAAGATTCAATCTTGAAATGACAAGATTTTGTCCTCGAAAATACGGCGATTCCTCTCTTTCCAAGTAGCCCACGAAATAGGCAAAGGAATCATGTTCCAAACTCCAAGGATCCAGCTCTTCTTCATCCTTCTCCTCCAAGCCACCACCACATCTCTCACATTAGAAGGTTGAACCCAACTAATCCCCGTAAGCGAGAGAGATAAATCCCAAAGCGAAGAAACCCGCCGACAATGTACAAGAAGATGATCCACAGTTTCTTCCTCGTCCAAATACATGGAGTATCTACTTGGACCTCTAAAATTTCTTCTCTTAAGCATGTCGTCCGTGGGAATCTTGCCTAAGGTGGCTGCCCGAGCAAAGAAACACACTTTTGTGGCAACTTTAGACTTCCAAATAGACTTGGTAGGAAAATCACAACCGTCCAAGTCTCACATTGTGTGAAACAAAAGCTCTTGACAGTAAAACAACCCTTAAGTTAAGTGGCCACACAATCTCATCATTACCTTGGGACAGAACCTTTTTGTCAGCAAGAACGGCTAACAAATTACAAACACTATCCTTTTCCCAATCATATTATCAATGAAAAGTTAAAAACGAACCTAAGTAAAATCTTTTGATTTAAAGATGAAAAAAGAGCTTTGGGTTTGGTTGGGCGTATTGTTTATTTAAATCAGATATTACAAAGCAAATTGTATAAACCATCTCATCTTTCAGAAATCAAAGGAGGAAAAAACATGAAATCAAATAACGTACCTTGCACCATCAACTTTGATACAAAGAAAGTGGCCATGTCGCCACCCATCTTGGAATTGGCCAAAGAAGATCTCTCCAGACTTAGAATAGAATCTCCCTTCACCATTGGCTCTGCCCTTCCAAAAGTTGGCAAACCATCGGTCTCCGCTATGGAAGTAAAGCCAGCCCTTAACAAAGTTTTGACTAAAGTCAGGGAAATTATGGTTTTAAGATGTTAGGAGACAAGAATGCAGATTATCCCATTCCATAGACAATTCAAGCCTCAAGCATACTTTATCTATTGATGGACAATTAGCTGTTCCTGTTTCTTCATGCACAATGAATCTTACCTAGTCAGGTTTTGATAATTATACCAAGAAGAAACATTATTTTCAGGGAGCTTGGGGAGTTTTATGGTTTCCTGGTGAAAAGCAATTTAGCACACAAGAAGCAACTGAAGTAGTATTAGCATGCACATGGAAATTAAATTCCCTGTCTGAAGTAGAGAAATGACATTGCTAACAGAAAGAACATACCTTGCCATGCATCAGATCATCTCTCCATGATCCATGGAACACATCTCCGTTACTGAAGAACAAGCTGCCTATCCCCGATCTCTTTCCATAGCGCCACATCCCATCATAAACACTACCATCCTGAAAGGTAAGACGCCCCTGCAATATTCAGCCCTAAATTTCAAATACATACTTGCATTTATATGCTAAGAAAAGAGATCATCTTAAGCTCCGCGGACATTATATCATTCTAGATTAGTTAGCAGTAAGTACCCTTCTTTCTGGAAGACCACCCTGGCAACGACCTTTGTAGATTCCTCCTCTGTACCGAATCTCCACAACTGGGCTCCACCTTGTTTTAGCATCCCGCTCCGCTTCCTGTTATGAAGATATACAGCATAGAGCTTAAGCTTTCTAATGCCATATCACAGCTTTGCTATCAACAAGTAGAAAATCACAAAACCATACAGGTTACTGGAAATCAATTTACCAGCATTGATGCAGCACGGGCAAGAAGAACGCCCTGTTTCTTGGTAATATCAAGTTGTCGTCCTCTCAACAATGTAGTTGCACCATTCCAAAACTCAGCTACCACATCAAAACCAGCATTCGTAACTCCATTCAAAGGTGACACACTTGCAATGGCTGCCTGCACTTGAGCATCTTCAGGAGTAAGTCTTTCCACTGGCTGTCTAGAATTAGACCTATCAAAAGTCTCATGCAAGTCATCTGCAAGTCTCACACCAACGGGAAGAATGAAAGTTTTTGGATTGTCTGCCACAGAGACACCTGCAGAACTATTCACATCTTCCTCAGCCGAATCCTGGTCTATCCTGTATCCTGGCCCAAAGTTCCGATTGATGAGTAACTCCCTCTCAGAAGCTTGGCTTCCTAGGGGAGGAGAACCCCAAAAACCGGGGAAAGGGGGGGGGGGAAGAAGTTGGAACAGTGTAAAATCAACTACATTTTACAAGGCACACCAGAGCGAGAAAAGCGAAAATGCTATCAAGCAACTAATTACTGAAACAACAAACTTCATGGGAACCTTCAACATTTTTCTGTATGTACTTAGATGAGTCACCATTGGCATCAAACCAGTCAAACCCAAATGTATTATCATCACCGCACACCCTACAAGCACAAACACCAAAGAACACAATGAAGTTACTAAAGTTTTTAGAACAATGCCACCAAGAGAGAACATGTCAGCAGGACAATTACTTTTCATCAGAATTTTCATCCAGAAGCAACTCTTTGCCAGAAAATATTCCAATATTTTCATCTGTGCCTTCCACAGGAACCATATTTGGCACTTCATTCATGCCTATAAAGTTTGCCAACATGGCAGGAAATACATTTTCTCTGAGGCTGCTTCCCTTAGGACTGTCCGACTGCATATGGTTCCTCTGCAAAAAGTTAAAAACAACCGGAATGCTGTCCACAAGTCGGGAGAGCAAGCTTGTTTTCTGGGAGGACTTCTTTTCAGCGACACTGACAATGCACCAATGGACTTTAGAGGTAGAATATGCAATCATTATACAGTAGAAAATTGCAGAAGCACCAAAAAACACAAAAAACTCAAGAAAGTGATGGATGAGAAGCTCTAAACTCACACACAACAAGACACCAGTAAACAATACGTTCACAGAAATTTGAGCTTATATGTTTTATCGTACATGGAATCATTTGTTTTTATTTTCTTTCTATTTTTCTCTTGTTTTTTTCTTTTTGTGTTTTTTTTGGTTGGCGGGGGGGGGGGGGGAGACGAATGCAGAGAAAAGGTGTGCCATCAAAGTGAGAGATGCTAGAGATATTACAATGCCTGGAGATTGATAATAGTTGCATCAACAAGGCATACATAACTACTCTTGCCAAAGATCCCCGTGTCGGCAGGGGCAGCTATTATTATTTATTTGGCATCCAGTGGAGGATAGCTGTACGATGCACCACAGCCCCAAATTCTACAAATGTCCGAGCGGTGCATTAAAATAGAGTGAACTTTTTTTATACTAACCATTTCTTTTGACTCAATCCCCTTCACAACACAAGCTATGGTGAAACTCATGAAATGACCCACAGAGTAATCACTAAAGGAAAGGAGAGACAGGGGAGTATCGCTACTCATCTATGCAGTGAGCTCTGTCCCAGGGTATGCATGTGTGTGCAGGTGGAGCAATCAAACGGTTCCTTCCCAGCAGAACCCAACCAAAAGATATAAGGAAAAAAGTGGGGACACTGCTGGCTACCTACCTAGTCCACAAAGACCTAGAGACAAGTTCGAGACAAGATAAAAAATTAGGAAGCTATCAACTCATTTGATACTAAATGAGATACAATTTAAACTCTCAAGTTTGAGCTGATAATACGTTGTGATGGTCATTCCAGCAATTTCTGGAATGGTGCATCAGAATACATACAAAGCATTTAATAAGCACTACCAAGCCCGTACCATCCAAACATACAACTGATACTGATCATGCATAGACCAAACCAATGAAAATTAGTTCGATTTCCATGTGAGAAGTTCTTTTATGCTTGCAGTCATTAGACAATCAAAGTCTGCACCCAGAGTTAAGCCACTGAATTTCAAGTCCTTGTCATAAAAAGTGAACGGCGACGGGCAAAAAAGAAAGACTTCAACTAAGGATGCAAAATGCGGGCTCCGTCAAGACTGCAGTTTCGGTCAAAGTACAGCAAATTACTCTAATGCAGCAACTGCATCCCATACAGTGGTCACCCCATGTAGTAAAAATGTAGTTCGCCCGCTTCCAAAACCTTGGCGATGTGGCTGCTTCATCACAAAACAGCCACATTTTGAATCCATTTCAACCATATAAAAAACCGTATTTTTGAAAAGAATGAAAGACGGATCTACTCATTGCACAGCCACCTGAAAACCTCAAATAAGCCTAAAAGAAAAAACAGTTCCGTTTACTAGCTAGCCACAACATATGCTCTTACAATTTCCAGACACTATTGCAAACTTGAATGACCCCATCTGAAACATTTTTGCACAGTTTCATAAGGTGAAACTTGATTAAGAGTATACTCTTATTGCCTTGAGAACCATGGAAACCTAACATGGACACCAGAAGAAATTAAAGAACACAAGTAGCCAAAGCATTGAACAAATCACAATTTTTCCAAAGAAATCATGCCATCTTACCACACTGTTATCACTGTTGTAGCTATCAGGTTGGGCTTCATATCAGGATCATAAACAACAGACAGTATGATGTCCTTTGTGCACTCAGTTGCTTGACGGAAAGTATGAAGAAGGGCACGCACATCATTGTCTTCAAGGGCAGAGGAACTTGAAAGAATGCATATCACAATCCCATCAAGGTCCTGCATAAGACAAGGGGAATATTTGACCAGAGTACACAAGGATACAACAATGCAGGAGCAATGCACAAGGGTGCCGCAAAGGCTTTAGCATAAGCAACTTCTATAGGATTTAAGGGGAGATCGAATGGACTATAACACAATACAGAACAAAAAAGATTGCATAATACGTTTATACTGAAGGGGCTTACCACATATTTCAGGTCACAAAAAAAAGGGAAGAAAGGGGTACTGCATTATTTCGCATACAGTCTACGATCCAGGAAGCAGGATAAAATAAGGGTAGCACTTTAGGGAAGCAAATGATGATAATAAACAAGAAATTACATGGAAAAATTCTACTAGTTTGGAAAATGTACCTTTAGTCCCATAGAAAGGAAAGGACAGTCATAGACAGCTTGCATAATTGAAGCCTCTACAGTATGGCCAAAACCAAACCCAACTTTTCCTTCCTTGTAGCTCTCTAACACCTACATCCGGATGTGTTAGACTCATCCATATAAGGCCAAGTACTAAACACAACCCTTCAAGTTTGAGTAAGGTGAAGACAGGAACAGGTTCAGCATGTTCACATTTCGACAACATATTAAGTGCAAACTAAACAATTAAATCAAACCATGCAGGCCCAATTAGTTTTCAGGCAAGCAGGATGCTCAAGTAGACTCACTTTTATAACTTCAGTAACAATAATTTGTCTGACACCACCATGAAGAGAATGAATGTGCTTTTTGTGGTTATCCTGCACATATTATATCCATGAATGTTTATAACCAAAATGATGAACAACGCATCAGTTATGAGATGAAAAAGCCACTTACAGATACAAGAATGGAAACAGCATTAATGGCTGAAGAAACAGCCCTATAAGCTGTCTTAAGAGCCTCATCGAGAGTGACCAGATCCATTTTTAGTAAGGTATCAATGTTAATATCTGCATCGAATAACAAACAACGGAGTATAAGTTGAAGTTTGTAGACATTGCTCTTCTACTTTCTATGAATTACTCTAGTCACTCGACAACAAAAGTCACTTGACACCAAAGCACATAGACCTACGTTATCATGGTGATTCACCTAATAAATGGGCTACAAAATTGATGAATTATGATTCTTTGGAAAGATGTCTGAGTCTACTATTGGGAGATGTCAATATTTTCAGTAGATATTTGCATTTCAACTTCCCTAAAGAGGCAAAAACTCCGCTGCACCAGGGCAGGCTTTTGTCCCTGTACTTGCTGAATTTTGGGACACTGGACACTGCCCAAAAGAAGATCCAACTCATCAAGTATCAAAACCTAGAACACAGGACACTGCCCAAAATTTGGACATAGGAATGGAGACTTGTCATATTGTACATGTAAATGGAAATTAAAACCAAAATTCATAACAAAATGCCTCATATTTTTAAAAAAAAATTTAGATACAACTATACTTTTCTTAGCTTTTTTGTTTTTAGGGGGGGGGATGAGGAAAAATGTATATCAATGTAAAAGGATAAATGGATGGATGCTAAAAAAGCATCCTACAAGAGACCATATACATCCTAAATACAAGCTATCCGCAAGGTCAGCAATGTCAAAAGTTGATGAGCAGAAGCTCCCCTTATCCCAATGTAAAGAGTCTACGATTCTTTCTCTCCAAATGCTCTAAAGTTCACATGCGGAATGACCACACCTATCTTCTTTTTCGCTTTTCTACCAAAGAAGTTCTCCCAAGCCAAAAGATGGTTCAAAATGGAATTAGAAGTAACCTAAGAAACGCCCAAGCAACCAAAAGCAAGTTTCCAGAGAGCCCTAGCAAAATGACAGTGAAGCAACAAGTGATTCACTGATTCCGAATCCCCTTTGCACATAACGCACCAGTTCACCAAGATCTTTCCCCTTTTCTTTAGGTTATCACTAGTCAAAATTTATTTCCCGTGAACTGCTTCCTCAGCCAAAAAACAAAGGGACCTTTAGAGGCCAAAGATTTCCAAATGAGCTTGTAAGAGAAACCTTCTCCGAAAAGAGCTTGTACTCATAGATAATGCAATTGAAGAAGCTTCAAATAATAGGATTTAACCAAGTTCCCTTTAGAATCCAAATCCCATTTAACCATATCATGTGAAGAGTCCATTTCACATCATGTGAAGAGCCTTCTACTTTGACATCATTAAGTTTGTTAAGAAATCTTACAAGACTTGTCACCCTTAACAAACTCATCTCGTACAAAAAGCAAGCGAACGCTCGGTCCTAATAGTTGGCAATGAAGGTGTCCCTATCCACTGAAGAGTTCCTTCAAACGGGTGTCATCACAACATCGAACATACCCAAAAACAAAAACAAAAAAATGAACCATAGCCAATCTCAAAGGGAATAAAAGGAACGAATTTCTCGCATCCTTTTGACATATACCTCTAGAGACTATGTCCAAAAGAACCGTTGGAATAGAAGGAAACTAACCAAAACTAGCCTCACCATATTGGGTGGTAATCACCTTTCTATAAAGATTTCTCTTCTCATTCATAAATCTCCAGAGCCACTTGCCAAGAATAGCCTCATTGAAGAGTTGCAAGTCCTTGACACCTAACCACCTAGAAACATAGGTTGCTTTACAGAATTCCATATGTCAACATGATCCTTGAAATTACTATTTAAAAAAAAAAAGAAAAAAACCAATAGGAAGTTCCTCTGGATCACTTCTAACTTGGTAACCATGAAAAAGGCAAGGAAAAAGAGAAAGGTAGCAAGTTAGGATACTCGAGAGAACACTTTTGATAACAGTTACTCTCCCCTTTTTGCTAGGCATCAGATTTCCCCCTTGAAAGTCTTTTTCTCAAATCTTTCAACAATTGGATCTTAAATGGCTTTCTCCTTGAATCTTGCACATACAGGGAACCCTAGGTATGTGGTTGAGAAAGAAACAATGCTACAACCCAAGACACCTGTAAGACACTCGCAAACCACTGAATGTTTTCCACCGGTCCCCCATGCATTTATAGAGCTCTTGGCCCGAACTGCCTCAAACCAAAGGCCTATTTATTTTCAGCATTTTACACCTGCTATCTGCTCCAACCTACTTAAACCTACTAGCTGCTAGTTAAACTTGCTTCAACCTATTCCAACCTGCTCCAATCTGTTCCAACCAGCTAACTCTTAGTCAAATCTACTCCATCCCACTCACAAATCTGCGTCCAAACTACTCCAATTTGCTAACTGGTAGTTAAACATGCTCAAACCTGCTCCTACTACTAACCGCTGGTCAAACCTACTCCAAACTACTCCAACCTGCTTCAATATGCTTCAACCCGCTAATCACTTCAAAATGCTAAAAACGAATAGACCTCAAGTAAGAACACAAGAAAGGTTCACTATTTGCTCAAAATCACTATCACAAAAAATTATGGCATCGTTTAGAAAAAGAATATGTGATACACTCATTATTATTGCGTTCAATCATTTCAATATAAATCCAAAGATGAGCCTGACACTAGGAGCCACTTCAATCATTCTAGTAAAAACCTCTGCGACGAGCAAAAAAATAAGGGAGATAAGGGGTCCCCCCGTTGAAGCCCTCTAGAAATAGAAAAGTACTCAGTTGGGGAACCATTGACAAGTACAGTGAAAGAAGTGGAGGAGATGAGATGACAGATCCAACCTATCCATTTCTCACTAAAACCCATTCTCATCATCAATTCATCAAATAAATCAAGAAGTCCCAGTTCACATGATCATAAGCCTTCTTGATAACCAACTTACAAACAATGTCGACCTTCCCTAACTTGATCGTAGAGTCAATAAGCTCATTTGCTAAACTTTAGCGCCCTCCAACAAAAGGTATTTTGATTCCCCAAATAAGAGCCCCTATGACACCTCTTAGACTATAGGCTAAAAACCTGGGAAAGCGACTTGTAAATACAACTGACCAAGTTAATCGGACCGAAATCTCATGTTCTCTCATATTCTCTGCATTCACCTTCTTCGCAATGAGGCCAATAAAAACTCAGAAAACATCACCATCACATCTGTTTTAATAGTATCTAAATTGGTATGAAGGAAAGCCAGAGTCATGTGATGCAGGACAAGGGCAGAGAAATAAGGAGATATTGGCATGTCTCAGTATGTCCATATGTGAAGTATTTGATATTTTATTATCTTGGTAGTTTTATCTTTTAGAAATAACTTATCTTTTAATTATAATCTTAGGTAGAAAATAATATCTTTGCGATATTATTTATCTTTTAATTTCCTTATCGTTTTAGGTCTCTTCTCTATTTAAACTCTCTATTATGTATTAGGGAGTTAGACTTGAATGAATTGAAATATTGAGTATTTGAAAGTTCTTGTGTGAATTTTCTCGGTGTGGGAATTGCTCTTACAGCGTCCTACACCAATTATTCTCTTTTGCAGGAATTGCTCTTAAAGCGTCTTACATCAATTTGGTATCAGAGCCATTCAATTTGAGCTGCTGCAATCCTATTTCCTTGCATCCAAATCAGGCCCCCCCCCCAAAAAAAAAAAGAAAAACAAAAAACCCAAAAAAACAAAGTTAAACCAAAAACCCTAGCCGCAACACCAGCAATCAACCCACTACCAGCCCGTCGGTCATTGCCAACTGATGGCCCCCCTCGATCCGCCGTCCACGGTCGACCACCACCCACCCGTCGTCGGCGACCCAGCATAGCATCATAGGAACCCTAATCCCCAAAGTCGAAAACCTAGTTTGCGGTTTGCTCCAATTTTTCGAACCCTAAGCCTCAAATCCGCCCTCAGTCCATCAAAGAATCCCAAAATTGGCTTCATTCATCGATTTCCCATTGAATTTCGCCCCAAACCCCTCGATCAATTGGGCTGATTTGCATCAAAATTGGTTCAATTGATTGTTCACCCCCTCGCAAAACCCTAACCCTAATTCGAAACCGTAGACCTCAAATTCACCCTTGATTGCTTACAATCATCCAAAATTGATTTCATTGCTGCATTACCAACTGAATTTCGGCCACAATCCCCAAATCAATTGAGGTAAAATTGCATCAATTCTTGCTTAGATTGGTTGTTCACCAAACTGCATGATGTATCTCCCGAGGGTCTATGCTAAAACTCAACTTAAGAGTAAAAGCTTAAAACCAAGAGAGAGTACAATCAATGAAAACTCAAAGGAATGGTACGTTATAAGCTGGTTGTGAATCAGCAAAAACGTAAGGAAAGAAATGGATTTAGAATCAAGGGATTCTAAATGGGAAAGGGAAAAGAAAGTTGATGTATCTTTGGGGTGATTACACGAACACTCAACCTAAAATTCAAATGCTAAAGATTAAGCAAGCTGAATTATGGCTAAGTATAGGTGAAACCCGTGAGATAATCAATGGTAGATGGATAGTCTAAACCTTTGTTTGGATACAGAAACA
The DNA here is from genome assembly GCA_029747015.1 of Carnegiea gigantea. Taxonomy (NCBI): domain Eukaryota; kingdom Viridiplantae; phylum Streptophyta; class Magnoliopsida; order Caryophyllales; family Cactaceae; genus Carnegiea; species Carnegiea gigantea. Next base: position 213,564 of record JAKOGI010001287.1, read on the forward strand.
CCACCAAACTAAAATTTAGGGCCCCTAAACTTGATTAAGATACAAAAACACCACTTAAACAAGATTAGGACTAAGCTTGAACACCACCCTAACCGGCCTAGTTAAGGATAAGCAAGTTTAGTATTTTTGGTTTCAAATGAGCAATGCTCTCTTTTCTCTCTTAAAATTCACGAAATCTGATTACAAAAGTGAAGAGTACAAGCCTTTAAAGGTAAGCTAGCAAGCAACCAAGCAACTAAAGGCTAAGGAGTGAGGCTTCTTCACAATAAGAAAATCTCTTAATCTAGCTAATCACACGGTTTTAGCTAACCCGTGTGTTTACAAAGTTAATCCTTGCTTAATCCCTGTTAAGTACATACATTCAGTTTATCTAATCTCAATTATTGATGCTAATCATGTAATTAAGCAAGTGATTAAACCATAAGCAAGCTGCTTTGAAATGAAGAAAAGTAATGAAGTGATTGGTTGCTTTTTGCAATCCGGCTAGCCATTCACAAAGGGGCTGTCTTCTCTCCTTCTTCCTCATTGGTTTGCTGGTTGGTTACTCAATGACCATGTCCAATTGCTTTCTAGAAGCATGCTCATGCAGCTAGACAAGGATTGGACGTGAGTAAGGCATGCAACCACCCATTGCACCAATCAGCTATCAACCGGGCAGTAGCTGGCAGTTTTCAGGCTATGATTGGAGGCCACATTTCTCATGCAAAACGTGAACATAAGCTGGCTTGCCACATATATGTGGAAAGCTCTGGAAGTCTTCTAACTCCTCCAAGTGGAATTACTCAATTTAGAGATCATTTGCCTGATGAAAAGATCAAAATGTCTGAACTGGTCTGAACCGGGTTTCAGCCTACACGGTTTGAAAGATTGACCTAGTTCTTTATTTTCCACTTGACTTAACTTGATTTTATCACTTGGACCAGGTAGCTAACATCTTGAGGACCCAAAATATGTAAAAATCCAAGACTTAAACCAAAATGTAACTTAAGAAATCACATACTCAAAACCGGGTACATTCTGGTTCCACTGGGCAGTTTGGATAGCTTGGATTTAATAGCTAATTTTGAAAGGGAAAATGAAATCCAAATGATATGAAACTTGTTTTGCTAGAAAGCTGACTTCTTGATCAAACCCAATGCAAAATATTAGACTTAAACCTCAAAGAAGCCTAAGTAATTAAGCTCTCAAAAACAGGTTTGCTGCTGGAAACAACCCGTGACCTGCTGCTTTATTTCTTAAACAAAATGTGGATGATTTATTCACACTTTAGCCAGCCAAATAAAATTATCTTGACTGATTTGCTTCTTTAAATCAAGGGGCATGGAGGGATCTCAATCACCGCAAAACCCTAAGTTACAAACTACCATTTTGTCAACAAATCGAAGGCTTCGGTACCTTCGGTCAGCGGCAGAGAGGGCCGACACCCATCATGCTGTCCCACCACCACCGCCCCTCCTCTTGCCGGAATTCATCCACGGTGGCTCAACATGCTGTCTGTGGTTGCTATTTGCTACTGTGGCAATTAGAAGGCCCTTATCGCTGTTGCAACCATGGTTTGGTGTGAAAGCATCATCGGGCCTTGTTTGTGATCATTCATAATAAAATACTTCCGGTTACAATAAATATCATATACCAAGTTTTCTCTCCTTATGCAGATGTAGAAAAGATTGTTATATTTTAGAGAAGGAGTGATTTTCATACTCGAGTAAATTTCTACTCTCACAGGGATGTTGTCCATGCTTTTTGCAAACCTCAAGGTCGTAGATTTACAACGATTGTTGTGAGTTAGATCTTTATTTTGCTAGTGAGGTAATTTGTCGTTGTAAGCCCTATATTCCTCAGTATATGTGGGATTATGAACTTCCTAGAACTCCTTTGATTCCTTCGAAGCTTCTCATTAAAGATTGTAGGGTTTCATCTCCGAGATCTTCCCAGAAACAACCGAATTCTTATTTACGTGAGACAGATCCAACTTATTATGATGCATGTGATAGGGGATTTATCATTGAGTATAAGAAAAAGGAGACTCTAGAAGATGAGCATATGGAGCAAATGTCCAAGTCACAGAGTATCGCCAACTTCCAAATATCAAGTCAAATGATGTTGGCAATAGCCTGTTTGACTCTATGAATCAAGAAGTTCCAGTTGGGGACTCCCAGTCATATTCAAATGAAATACACACTGAGGGAATGTTCATCCTAGATAGCAATGTGGATGCTTTTACTGGAGCACCTAATAGAGAGGATGTCCAACCACCAATACAAGGGAACGAAGAGTCAAAGACACCAGAAAACAACTCTTCCATTATCCCTCATGAATATTCATTGAACATTCAAAAATTTGACCACATGCAGAGAAAATTCGAGATGGGCCAAGCAATTAGCATACACTCTAAATATGCTGAAATTTTTATCCCTAATTACTTTTTCGAGAAAAACACTCTAAATCCATTGTTGCTATGGTCCTTAATGATGGAGAAGATTCTAAGGCTAGAGTTTCAGCAAAAGTGCAAGGACTTCAAATCATTTTTTTCATATTCTTCTCCAGCTCCTTTTCATTTCAAAACTCAAGGACGAGTTTCTTCCAACCTAGGGAGAATGATGCAGGACAAGGATAGAGAAATATATTGGCTTATCTTAATATTTCCGTATGTGAAATATTTGATATTTTATTACCTTTGTAGTTTTATCTTTTAGGAATAAATTATCTTTTAATTACTATCTTAGTAGGAAATAATATCTTTGTGATATTATTTATCTTTTAGTTTCCTTATTGTTTCAAGTCTCTCCTCTATTTAAACTCCCTATTATGCATTAGGGAGTCAAACTTGAATGATTGAAATATTGAGCATTTGAAAGTTCTTGTGTGAATTTTCTAAGTGTGGGAATTGTTCTTAGAGCGTCCTACACCAATTATCCTCTTTGTAGAAATTGCTCTTAAAGTATCCTACATCGTCATGCCATCTGGTGCAGGAGCTTTATCCTTACATCAATCAAGAAGAGCTTTAGTGACTTCATCCTCATTGAAGGCCACTCAATGTTCTCCCTATCAGAATCATAACAAGGGAAAAAAAAAACCAAACCATCAACTTTTTCTCTCCACAGGTCAGGCTCAGTAAAAAGAGATTTGTAGAAGTTATGAATTGCAGACTTCATATCTTGCAGAACCTCATAGAGAATCCCACCCACTACCACAGAAGACATAAGGTTGAACTTCTTGTGGAAATTGACCACCATGTTGAAGAACTTGGTATTTCGATTACATGCCCTAAGCCTTAAGAAAATTAAGGTTGATCATATGATGGCAAATAGCCCACTAGACAATCCATGCTTCAGACTAAAAAGAAAAGAAAAATTGTTTAGTACTGTGTTGGGCATGGATTCAAAATGTGGCCGAACCGCGACGAAACGGCTGCATTGGAAAGGTTTTGAAGTTTGACGAACCGCGTTTTCACGCCGCGATAGCCGCGATATGGAGCGCGATTGCTGTGTTCGAGCGATTTTGCCGTACCGCTACCGAAACCGAAATCGCGACCGAAACCGCATTTTGAATCCTTGGTGTTGGGCATAAGTCAGCCGGAAATCATTCATCACGTCATAAAACATAAAGGCCCTTTCTATTTCACCCTTTAAAAAAACCCAAGGAGAGCAATCCATAGCCTCTCTCTCTCTCTCTCTCTCTCTCTCTCTCTCTCTCTCACACCCCCCCAACAAGATTGAGAGAACCAACCTGGTGATCGATTCGGTCGACCGAGTGGGTCAATGGTTCAACCGGTCGGACCATTTGGACCGGTTGACCCGATGTACCGTCAAATCGGGTTAGACCGGCACAACTGGAAAATTGTTTTATATATATTTGTTATATTTTTTTTCAAATTACTAACCAAAATCTAATGGAAAAAAGTTACAAGTACAAAATAATGAGAAAGAAGAGAAATAAGAAATTTATTTATGTTCCCACACTGATGGAGTAGAAGCTGGTTACAAGACTCTCATTGCATAAATATGGGTTCTGTTCGATTGTGAGAACCGAGAAGTCCCACATCGCCAATTTGAACAAATTCTCAAACTTGGTAGCCTTATAAAAAAGCATGGAAGGCAAGCCTGGACAATGCAAAGTCATGGGCCTGTAATTAAAGTTAGGCTTTGTAAAAGAGCTCAAGGCCTTTGTGCATTTTTAATCCTTAGTAAAGCATTCACACTCCCCAAAAAAAAAGAAAAAAAAATCAACCCCTTAAAATGACATTGTTTCAAGGGGAAAAAAATAATTTAGACATAATAATTTGGCAACACAACCTATTAGAGGGTCATAATTTTTTTTAAAAAAAAATACAAGAGTTCAATAATTTAGACATAATAATTTGGTAACACATGCTTGAATATAGAAATTTGAAGAGTTTGATGATAAATAAAAAACATACACTGGTTAACATTAAACGAAATAAAAATTACAATAAATGATCAACTACAAAAAAATGTGGGAGAAGAGATCATTAACTTATATATTTGATGCAAAAAATACTTTTCGATTTTAACAACATAAATTACTAAAATCTAATAGAAAAAAGTTACAAGTACAAAATAATGAGGAAGAAGAGAAATAAGAAATTTATTTATGGTCCCACATCGATGGAGTAGAAGGTGGTTACAAGACCCTCATTACATAAATATGGGTTCTGTTAGATGGTGAGAATTAGGAAGTCCCACTTCGCCATTTTGAGCAAATTTCCAAACTTGGTAGCCTTATAAAAAATCATGGAAGGCAAGTCAAGGATGCTCTGAAAGGGTTGAGTTCTGCCCTATGCAAAATCTTCATGGCCCCAAAAAAAAAAAAAAACTTGGTTTTTATAAGAAGCTGGGAAAAGTCGGTCCAACCGCGGTTGGGCCGGTCTGACCGAGTTAGCCAGTCCAACCGGGTTTTACTGGTTTTTCCCGGTTCGATAGCCTAAACGGGTTAAAACAATTTCCCAACCGTTGCTCCAACCGCTTCCCGGTCCAACCGGTTGGACCGACCGGTTTGGTCCGGTTTTCTTAACCTTGCCTCCCAATACCCAAGAAACCAAGAACAAAAAAAACAAAAAAAAAAAAAAAAAAAACCTTGCCCAACATGATGCGACTCCCAATGAGCATATGGGTCAGTGACGTTCCTGGACAAGAGAAGATACCTCACCATTCTAGAATGAGGACAACTCGTGCTGAGGATCCAGGATTAGATTATACTTGCAAGCAAGTCTCGTTTCCAATTTTTCAAATTTTCAGGTTCTAACTCGTCAACTTCCTCTATCACCAATTCCCCACAAACATGTCTTATGACTTTTGATGGATCCAACCTGTAACTTGTGTCTGAATCTATGTCGGGTCATGTCCACATAGCTAGCAAACATTCTAAGTCTAGGTGATGTAGCTACTTCCCGTACTCATAAAAGCAAAGGTAACTCCTATTCTATAATCTAGTAGACTACAACAATATTGGATGGTAAAATGAAACGTCATGATGACTCATTATGATCACTATCATTGAGCAGTAATGATGATGATGATGACAACAACGATGATGAAAAACTTTTCAAGCTGTTCTCTCCAAGAAGGCTCTCAATATGACAGAAGTCCTTTTTTTTATTTTAAAAAAAAAAATCCCAACTTGTCTGGATGATAAGGAGCAGTTTAAGGCCTATTACTCAAATGAAAGTGTAATCAAACAATTGGAAAAGCAAAAGAGCTATATATTGGTTGGTTCCTCAGACTAGCAGCAACTCAGAAAGTCAGAAGAATGTAAATTCCAAGGGTCACCTAGTGATCCTGGATGGCATCAAAAATAAATCTTACACACCAAATCACATAATAATGGGACAAAGAATATCTTGCACCCCAGCTGGCTGGTTATTAATCCTTCTCTAGCTCCACACTAAGTTTTTTCTTGCTTGGATCTTTTGCCTTTCATGATGCTAAGCATTACATAGCCATATTGCATATCCAAATCAGTCACTTGCTAAGCATTATAAGATAAAATAATTCACAGAATCACCAGGTATTAAAAGCAATATATCAAGATTCACACCAATTTCCCCCTTTCTTTCTTTGCATAAGATAAAGAAATAGAAATGTTTAAAGGCTTCCACAGTTCCGCTGTCAATAATATTTTCTAATTACATCCTTTCCCAAGTTTATGTGACATAGTTTCAACTAGTAAATATCCCAAATCATATATGACAAGAGAGGAGGGAGGAAGACAAAAGTAACAACATGCTTATTTCGACTGTTTCCCTTCTCTAAGTGTGAAATTTGAATTTTAATCATCATGACAATATACATTCAATGTTGCAATAGTTATTTCTATAAAATTGGTTCGATTTTTGGGAAGCTGTAGTTCATATGTCAATATGGCTTTAACTTCTCAGGTGGTAGAAGCACTAGGCAGCAATGTTATAATTTTTGTAACCTGGCTTTAACTTCAGGTCAGGCCTTAATTTTGTGGAAGATAAAGATTGTTATGTAAATGGCATCAGACTAGGAAGTAATCTTGACATCTAAATCTCATCCTTTATAATCATTGTAAATCAACTATAAGCATAAGTTTCGGATCTATCCAATGTAAAAGACTGATAAATAAATATGTCAAAAGCAAATAAACGACCAAAACAAACTTAACCATTTTTCAGTACTAGAAAAAGATGACAGGTCGAAAGAAGAAAATAGCAGATACCACAGATACTACCACGTACCGATGCAAAAATTCACACAACTCTGAAGACAGTCTACCAAAATCTTAACCTGCAGTTCCACCAAGTACAATACTTGTAATTCAGAAGTCAGGAATATAAAAAGAGATATGAAATTCAGGAATTCAGAAAAATGTTGCCAAATTTGAGATACCCTTTGTTCAGTCTCAATATGCCTGAATTTTCGTCCTCATTCTACCTAGATTTAGCTCATAATAATTCTTAAATTAGGTTCTTTACCAGCATTTTCTCGGTTTTATAGGCAATAAAGAGAATTGCTCAAATGGTGGATAATGGGTGCAAAATATACTAAAAGTTGGGCACACTAACCCGAGTTAACCTTAAAGGACAACTCTGGATAACCATGAAACAAGGCCTGATTAACAAGCCACAAAAATTGCAAAAGAAACAAGGAATAAAGAGGAAGAAAACAACAACAGAGAGCTGGCCTGGATAGCCCATGCCACCGTTGTGCCCTGCATGCTATGGTTCCTAAGTTCCAGAGAGTGGCACGGGTAGCTCGAGCCACATGGCCCGCTTGTGCCAATTTCGCTGAGTTGGGCCCTACATAAACTCCAATCCCCCATTTTTGTTAAAAAGAGTAGATTTTAAGTAGGTTTTAAGTAGCCACTCAAAGACTCACATTAAATAAAAGCAAGTTTAAGTTTTTGTTGATCTAATTGCTTTTCTCTCTACTTTCTTGCAAATTTAACATTGATCTTCAACTTTCTCTCTAATCTCATGCTTTGCTTTTATTACTCGAGTTCTTGCTTTGAATAGTTGGTATTCGTGCTAATGTTGCTTAGTGTTAATGTCTTGCTCCCAAATCATGTTTTTCTCACCTTCTCTACTCTAAATCGCTCCCCTTCTTCTCTCAAATCTTCAAATTGCAAGCTTTTTCTGTCTCTTCTCAGGTTAGGGTTACAAAATCCATTTTCAAAGATTGAGGTTTTTTGTTTAGTTATGGGTTAAATTAGAATTAACTAGGTTAGATTAGTGAGAACAAATGGAAGTCAAGCCACAAATTTCATCCACTGGCTCTAACTTGGTGGCCAATCTCCATTGTTGGTTTTTGAGCTTTTGCAATACTCCATTTTCTCTCTCTTCTCTTAGCTAGTAGATCTAATGCTTTCCTAGTTAAATTAGATGTTTTGTTAGTTTATTATTAGCTATAATGAATTTTTGTGCTGATTGCGTTAAATAATTATGCTTTGTTTTAGATTAGTTTAATTAATTGTATTTAGATCAAGACTAGTGGGTAATTAGCTTAACTAATCATATATAGTCACATTTATTGCTCCCCTTAGGTTAGATTTGGGATAAAATAATAAGTGACCTAAATTCAACACCGTCTTAGAGGACGGCAAATTTTCTCCCCTAGTTAGCAGAAAAACTATTCAACACCCGTACATTACTCATTTTCTACTCCCCCTCATCTCATGAACTTGTCAAACTTTGGATAAAAGAATGTCTCCTCTCTAACGTGGTCTATTTCGTCTTATAAGAAGTTTCCTCTGGCTCGGCACAGGGTGCTAGTATTAATTAATAAATTAAAGAAGCAATTTCGACAGTATTTATGGTACAAACAATAAGGAACATTTGACAAGTTCAATAAACGGAGGGTGTAGTATTTTCTAAGCTATGTTAAAGAAATTGTTTTGACAGATCAATGTTGAATGAATAGGAAAGACTGCATAATATCTTAGACTTAAAATTATTACACAATCTTGTTATGGCTAGAATGATTCTCTGCCTGCAGATATGGACTCCTCTTACTTAGGTAGTTGGCCTCCAACATTCAAAGATGAATAATTGTTTTGCTTCCACTCTAAGGCCTTCTTTAATACTCAAACTACCTTCTTCACTCATTGATTTCCCTGTGATCTGATCTAATCCTCAATTTCCCTATATAGCCTTGCTCATAGATCATATGATCCCATCGGAATAAAATTCAACACATGCTCTCTTTTTAATGGAAGTGCTCCACAACAACAATATTGGTACATCGACCATTTGAATAAGCAGCCAGCAGTCCACTGAAATTTGATGCAAGATACATCATACACTGTTTGATGGGTGAAATGGAGGGAACGGTGGACATTGTAGAAACTAGAAAGTGGAAGTTGGCACCTATGGAAGAGGTAATATTGAAGAGATTCATATAGACATAAATTGCCAATGTCCTGTCCAACTATTAAAGTAATGACTCAAATTCAATCTTTCTAATAAAGTTTGATGCAGTAAGCTATCAAGGGGGAGAACAACAACAGCACCCAGTATGGGTCCCGTGTCAACAGTGTCTAGGAAAATCTAGATGTAAGCAGCCTCACCCCTGCAAGTATCGCTGCTATCAGAGTGGGGAAGAAACCAAAATCTAACAATTCATTGTAAGGAACAATGACGTAAAGTTGGCATCAATGCTTTCCCACAGCAATTCAAATGTTAGCACTTGAGATTATATGCAGTAAATTTGGGTGCAAAGTTCAGGGCATGAAACAAAATTTTGAGAATATTAAAATCTGGTGATACAAAGATGGCTAGATAGAAGAAGATTCCTCAGTATTCAGTAAAGAAGAAACACATTTTGAAATTCATTTTAAATGCTAATTCATTCAAACCATCTTCCCCATTTCCATCTCCAAATTTATTGTAAAATCAGTTTCTACTGAACATTGACTATGCCAGTCTGATCATGTCGCTATAAGGCAATAACTATGACAAGCAAATTGAGGTAACAAGCATTTAATTTTCCACAGGGGCTTTAAGCAGCAAAAGCCACCATTTATAATCCCTCTGAAATCATCAAAATCAGAAAACTCTAATTGAAATATTATTTCTTTGCTGGGAAGCACTAAGCGCTAAAAGAACTAGTAAATGGACGACAAATGCAAGCACAAAAATCCTACCTCATCTTGACGTCTCTTCCCTTCAAAGCTAAAAGGCTTCATGATTACAGCAACAGCTAATCCACCACCAGATCTGATTGCCCGAAGGATATCAGTGGCTATCACACAATCATCACCATAGCCTGCGCTAGCCACCTATACAACACAAAGAAATAAGATGTTACCAATATGCAAACAGAGTGAAACACTGAAACTGTGACAAAGAACAAATAGTGTTCAGGTATCTGCAACTAATCACGTTTCTTCCTAACATTAACCACTTCCTTCCACCGTATGATGCCACATAGTGGCAACTTTTATCGCTTTCTTATTCCTAGACCTACTTCTTTGTTAAGAAATGATAGAATACAAGGGCAAGTTATTAGGTCCTCTTGGAGGCACAAGCTCCAAGTGCCATGTGTACATATTTTTCAACCGTGTAATTGTCATATATTAGATTTTCAATATATGTATCCTTACGTGGCTCCGGAAAGAATGTGATCCGAGTAATATGACATACGAATTGGAATATTAGTGGGTAAGCATCCTCCATGGAGCGGGACCCACATTGGGTGGTGGTGCTATTGAAGCTACTTCCACTTCAACATTGTTGAGTTGGAAAGCTATAAAGTATTACATCGTTTTCATCGTTTATGATAAATTCTCCTCATCTTATTTGTATGTTGTAATGTGGACGGTTGACTAGTAATAAGTAAATGTTAGGAGCTAGGACATTTTTGAAAATCCAAGGTGCAACCTAAGGTGAGTCTTTTGGGCAAGATTAACACTAACAACTTGCTGGGTAGGAAACAACCTGGTAAGGAAAAATCTCTATGTATGTGCAACATGTCTAAGGCATAGTAAAAGCACATTTATCCCTTCAATTGCCACTAGATACAACACATGTCAAGCATATTACTTCCTTAGATTAGAAACACCCGAGGCACATAAAGCAAAGGGATCCTGGGCTCGGGGTGTGGGCTTCGATGTGAAGGTACAGGCTTTTTGGACACGAGACACTTTAACTCAAAAATGCTTAAAAATCTTTTCTAAACCATATTTTGACAAATAAGTTAGATGATAGCATTAAACGAGTGATTAGACATCACAGCGGAGTCAGCGGACCATTCTATAGTATCTTATATTGCATCCATCAATTCAGAAGGCATTTTAGGAAGGAGGGGGGAAGAGGAAGAAAACAATATTTGACAGCATATTAAAACGGAAGGGAAGTATTTTCTTTAATCCTTCTTTCCATATTATTGGCAGCACCATATTTCCTATCTGAAGACGGGGAGAGACAGGTGTAAATCGACCGCCGGAAAAGTATGGGCAAAGATTGGTCAACTCTATCTTTATTAAAATTAAAACATTGTACAGGCCTGGAACGACAACCGAACCCTCCATCTAAAAATTAGGGTTTCTCAATTAGGCTCCTTCAATTTAGTCTATACTCGAAGCAATTGCATAAAATTAGATAAGGGTTTCTACCCGAAATTGAATGAGATAGCAAAGGTAAGAGTCAATCTAAAGGTATTTGTGTTAATCTATAGTGTGTGTTCCCTTTTCTCTCTCTCCATCATTTTTTTCTATAAAGCACGGGCTTGGGTCGTTTTAAGCCTCGGTTTGAGGCACAGAAAAGCGCAGGCTTTTGTGGGCTTAAGGAATGAGCTGGGCTTGACCCCTTGCAAGGCGCAAGGGATTGGGCTTTATGCTTTTGTGAGCCTAGGCATGCCCACGGTGCACTTTTTTAAACACATTAATGGGGAGAGTTCAATATTTCTAGCCATGACCCTGGATCATTTGCAAAAACATCATGTGAGAATCGGTACAAAGGATTCAAAGACGTATTTTTACACTTTCATGGCCATTGTATAGTATATAGTTGGTTAGACAAGATTGCCCACATCCTTTAATGGGGGATCCTTCTACCCTCGAACAATAAAGTGGTGTTTGGAGCCTATGAAGCGGCTAAAGTTTTTGGTGGCATCTCCATGAAAGACATCCAACAAGACTAGGTTAACATGAGAATCTCTTATTTTCCCTTATTTCTTCAGTCCCCCCCCCCCAAAAAAAAGGATAAAAGGAAAAAATTATTAATATCACAAGGTATCAATACAAAGCAAGCCTCCTACACAGAGACTAATTACATCTAAGATTACTGACAAAGTCAACAACATTAAGAGAGCAAAAGAAAAAAAAAAAGTCCAATCGCCCAAAAAAAAAAAAGGAAAAAGGAACCTTCACCCAACAATTAAGAGAATAAAAGCATCTCAAGATGGAGATCAGAGGGAAGAAGGAAGAAGGAAAGGGAATTTAAAGAGGAAAGGGGAAATTTAGACAGGAAAATAGACGTAATCAGCTTCTCGGCTTTCATATCATTCAAGTCAATAATCAACATGTCAAAAAGCAAGATTCACAAACCCCCTTATTAGTAGGTGCAACCTACTAAAAATTGATGGAAAAAACTTTAAAACTACTAAACTTTCCTCCAAAGTTCTTAAATTTTAAATAGGATTCAAAACCACTTTGATATTAGGTACAACTGACCACCAACTTTGTGCACTATACCACACCTGCTAAAAAACGAAACTTCCAATTATCTTTAATCTTTAACCACAAATAATTTCCAATTTTTTGGAGGCCAAAAAAAAGGGAGGCGAAAATAGGGAGGACAATCAACAACATATTCAAATGCAATTCATCGTTAATTTATAGTTGAAAGCGAAGAATATCAAATGAACAATGATAGAATCTACAAATGGAGGGAGGGGAAAGAGAAAGAAGCATTCCAACGACCTTTTTCCATCAAATTCAATTTCACATTCCATCTATTTGCAGACATACTACCGTCCTCTTTGGTCCAATTTATAGACTATGCATTGGTAAAGATACTAGCTTATTCTTGGGTTCTGCTCATATTGGTTCGGCTTACTTAGAGGCTTTTAGTATACTCTTTTTCCCCCTTTCTGTTTGTGGTTAATTACTATCATCATACGTCGACGACAAACTCACTTAAAATATCATCTTAATCATCCTCCTAAATCAAAATTCTCCCTCCCTTACTTTTGTCTTAAAAATAATTTGAAATTATTTCCCTTAAGAAAATAGAAATAAATAAAGAATTCTTTAATAGTTCAGGTGCAGTCGTGCAGATACAAGATGCAACATAAAGGGTGGTGATAATTTGTACCCAATAATTATTTCTAGTGAATTTTCAAATCCTTCTAAAGTCGCTGATTTTTCTAAAGTTTAAAGAAAAGTTTTGTGATTTTCAAAACATTTTTCCAATCTGATCCATGAAAAATTAGGATACCAAAATATGCCTAATAAGAACAGACAGAATAATGAGTTCAGTAGAAAGTAACTCTCCTAAACCAGAGAAAATTACACAACCATTAATATCCCTAAGAGAGAAAGATAACTGTTATGTATTTTTCCTAAACCACTTTCTAAATAACTCTACTTGATTCCACCATTTTCACGTCCTCAAAGGCTCCTCTCTGCCCCCCCCCCCCCAAAAAAAGGCAAATAATGCAAAAAATCGAGCAAGGGATAACCATGGTAGCCTTCTTTCTAATTTTTCTACCAGCAAGTTCTCTTCATTTGATGTTAAATGGCTTATGTTAAATATCAATGATCACCTTGTACCTTTAATTGTGCTTTGTGAAAATCCAGCTAGAACAGATTCTCAAAGAGAGATATATTTTCCGAAATGAATTGAACAAAGCCAATTTCCAAGATCTTTAGGGAACAAAAATTTATATAAAATATAGGCAGATGTGGAGGAAAAAAGACGCTGGACATGAATGAAGAAGGAAAGACCATGCATTATAGACCCAAACATACAAAGCGTCTAAAGCTAATGCATCAAACAATCAAAGAAATAGTAAAAAGCAAATAACGAGAAAAGAAACACCAGTTATCTTTGGGCTTTCACTTCACGGTTCGCACGTCACACATCACATGTCATGGGAGACATGGCAACCCTTGGTATGGAAAAGAATGGACACCATCTAGAGAAAAGAAGCTGCAGAAGGGTTATCGGGTGAGATCGAGATCTTATTTTTTCTACTATGCAGTAAATCTATCAGATAGCCCCTCTAGCTGACAGTCATTGTGAAAGTACAGTCACTAAATGCCAAGAATCATCATTTACTGAAGGCAACATACTATCTCCACTTTAAAATCACAAGAGAACAGTAAATCCTAAACTTCTGAAGTATAGTGTGCTGCACTAGAGAGTGATACCTGAGGGCACTAACCAATATCCAGTAAGAACACCAGTGGAGAAATGTGGTCGTGACGAAGTACAGGGTGGACAATTCTGGCTG
>JAKOGI010001287.1:232500-266764 GCA_029747015.1 Carnegiea gigantea
TATATATATATATATATATATATATATATATTATATATATAATATATATATATATATATTGCGCACATACATGTATGTGTATATGTGTATATGTATATGGGTATATATATATGTGTGTGTGTGTGTGTGTGTATATATATATATGTGTGTGTGTGTGTATGTGTGTGTGTATATATGTGTGTGTGTGTGTGTGTGTGTGTGTGTGTGTGTGTGTGTGTGTATAATGTACATAGGAACGATTGTGTCTCGAACATAAAGGCTAGGGAAAATGCATCTCGAACAAAATCAGGCACCCAACTATTGCTTGCCAGAAACTTGCTCCTGATAATCCACAACGGATGCATTTTTGTCCAGAACCAGAACATAAAGGCTAGGGAAAATCTCTTTCAAAGGAGCCTCGTTACATCAACGATCTTGGCAAAAAAAGATGGTAGAACCATCACATACCTCAAAGGAAAAGTGTGGAAAGAATCTCTCCCAACCTTTGGAAATATATCTCCGAAGATTATTCCCATAAGAGCCCTTCGCAGTAGAGGGAAACCATCCGAATCCATCGTCACCATATTTGATGGTAACTACCTTTCTTCTCCAAATATTGCCATTTTCATTCATAAATTTCCAAAGCCACTTGCCAGGAAGATCCTTGTTAAAGAGCCTCAGGTCCCTTACACCTAACCCTCCTGAATACAGTGGTTGCTTCACAATGTTCCATCTCACAAGATGATACTTGAAGTCACTCCCAAAAGAACCTCAAAGGAATGTTTCTCGATTGCTTCTAATTTATTGGTCACTAAGGAAGGCAAGGGAAAGAGAGAGGAAGTCTAGATACTTCAGAGAATACTCTTGATGGGAGTTTTCCCCCCAGATCAAGCCATTTAAAGGGTTTTAGCAGTAGCTTGTCCAATTGGGGTGCCGGTGGTGGACGTTTGTGGCATTTTCTCTGTCTACCTCCGGGAGGCTTTTTTAGAAGACTTTTTCCGGTGGTTGTAGTGGGTGAGGAATATGAGAGGGGGCTGTAAGAAGTTCTTAGCTATTGAAAGCAAGTCATTTGATTTGAGTGTGGTGGTTACTAAAGAGGATATTTTGAAAATCTCTGAGAATGGTAGGGGCAGAAGGTTCTCCATCTTGTTGCCTGAGGAAGTGGTTTTATGGCTGTTGAGGGCTTGGACTAGGTTTAGAAAATCTAAGTCTGCAAATTGGTGCAATCAAATGAGAATAGGATCAAGAATTTTTATGTTGGAGTACAGGAGTAATCGCGCTGGCAAGTACTTGCAACTTTCAGTGATCATTGATGGCAAATGTTCTTTTGTTGTTCTCCCTGCAGGCTGGAATGAAAGGGGATGGTTCAAAATGTTTGGCCTTATTGCTGAAATAGTCGGCCTTGCTCCATTAGATCCTCTCGTTCAGCCGAGAACTTCGCCCTCCCAACCATCATCCTCTTTGGTTGATGCCGTCATTCCTCCTCCGTCATTCCTCCTCCCCCTCCTCCCCTGCCTAGCTGTTGTCCCAAGTGTAGATTCAAGGGAGATCCAGCTACATTTCTTCGGTCATATGCTGATATGGGATCTTCTTCAGTTGTGAGGAGAAGTAAGGAGGTGAGTGATTCGGGTATTACTTTTGATCATGCCGAGCCGTTGGACGTGCAAAGGAGGGGGTTGTCTTCTGGGACTAGAAGGATGAACCAGGAGAGCCTAAGATGCGTCTCTGAGCCAAAGAGTACTCAGGTTTATACCCGTCGAAATCGATCCCTTGGCTTTAGATTGAGGGACAATGGAGGAATCCTCTCAGATAAGGAGGACTCGGGTGGGGTTCAAGCTACTGCAGATGCTCTCCTTGCTTCTCCTTAATGCCCAGTTGGACTCCTTTTCTCCAGCTAGAGTTACTTTGTATGACCCTGCAAGGTTTGAGGCGGAAATCAATGGTCAGCTTTCTAATGATATTGGTAATGCTTGGGCTAAGGACCATTCTGTTGCAGTCTCGGGTTCATCGAAGGACTTTGCTGTGAATTTGTTCTCTAATTATGTTCCCCCTGTTTCTCCTCCTCCCCTGGCCCTTTCTTCTCCAGCGAGTCTTCCTTGGTTCGGGGGCATGGTGACCATCTCATTTCATCTTCTCTATTTTCGGTGGAAAGTTCTCTTCAATTGGGGGTAGGCTTGTATAGGAATGTTCCCTGTGATTTGCCTTAAGATGTTATAAGGGATGCACTTGCCCTGAGTGTAGGACCGCGGAATTTTGCAGGCATTTCTGAGGATAACGTTGCGGGGGGGAGCCTACAATGCATAATTGGCCCTTGATCTCCGTTGGGCCCTCGTCAGGTTCGGAAGATTTGGTAGCCCCTCTTGCAGTTGATTTCTCTTTTCTTCAAAATTCCAATGAGACTTTTTCTGTTGAGAATGTGTGGGATGGTCATAGTGTGAATTCTGAGAAGGCCTCTAAATGGGTAGCCTCCAAACTCAAAGGCATAGCATCCTGTATTGGTGTGGCTGTTTCAGGGTATGAGACTGAGGTGATTCAGCTTCTGTCAAGAATTGAAAGAAACAATCGTTTGCCTAAACAAAATATGGTTAGAACGCCTCCGGCAACTAGAAGACAAAGAGAACTGCGAAGACTTGAATTCGGAGTGAACTATGACAGAGCTAATGCCTCTACAAGTGGGATGTTAGTGCCTTAAGTTTAGACTGCTTTCTTGGAATGTGAGGGGCATTAATGACCGCGACAAGAAAGTTTTGCTTAAAAGTTTTTTGAGAGACTGGAAATGCGACCTTGTGTGTCTTCAAGAGACAAAAATGGAGGTCATTTCACTTTCAGATGTTCGCGCTTTATGGGGTAATCACTCGGTTGATTTTGCAGCCCTTATGCAGTAGGTTTGTCAGGGGGTGTCCTTGTAATGTGGGATAAGAGTGTGTACCGCTTGGTGTCTTCTTTTTGTGGAGACTTCTCGATCACTTGCATTCTTCAAACAGTCGAGAGTGGTTTCGCTTGGGCTTTCACAGGTGTGTATGGCCCTCAATCTAGGACTGAAAAATTGAGATTTTGGGAAGAGCTCCATCTTATTAAGGACAAGTGGTCTGGGCCTTGGTGTGTAGGAGGGGATTTCAATGAGATCTTCTACCCCCACGAAAGGAGCTCGGATTTAAGTCCCTCTAATTTTATGAAGGAATTCCATAGCTTTATTAATAGTTGTGCTCTTGTTGATCTTCCTTTACAAGGGGGTGACTTTACTTGGTCTAGATGTGGCGAGTTTCCAGCCAGTTCAATACTTGGCCGTTTTCTTATCTCCTTGGAATGGGAGGATCATTTTATCGACGCTATTCAAAAAAGGTTGCCAGACCTCTTTCAGATCATTTCCTTATTTGCTTAGAAAATGGGTCATTTCAGAGGGGAAGAATTCCTTTTAAATTTGAGAATATGTGGCATGAAGTTGAGGGTTTTGGGGATCTTATTTAAAGATGGTGGGAAGAGGCTCGTGTTGAGGGAAATGCTAGTTTCGTGGTTGCGAAGAAATTGAAGGTGATCAAAGCGGATATCAAGAAATGGAATAGAGAGGTCTTTGGGGATATCAACATTCGGAAGTACAACCTCATGAATTCTATTAACCAACTTGACGTAAAAGAGGAAACTTCTGGTCTTTCTAATGAGGAATTGGTGCAGAGAAACGCTGACAGAGATGAGCTAGCGAAAGTCATCCTTATGCATGAGATATCCTGGAGACAAAAGTCCAGCGCATTGTGGCTTAGAGTTGGAGATCGGAATACTAGATTTTTTTATCGAGTAGCTAATTTTTGCAGGAAATTCAACTCTATGTCTTTTGTGATTGTGGATGAAAACCGTTTTGAGGATTGTAACGAGATGAAGTCTTCCATCCATGGATTTTACAAATCCCTCTTTACTGAGTCTGAAGCTTGGAGGCCAAAGGTTTGACAACTTGAGGATGCCCTCCTTATCAGTTTCTGCTAGAGAGGGGCTTCAGTTGTAGTTCTCAGAGGAGGAAATTTTTAAAACTCTTCATGATTGCTGTGGCGATAAATCTCCAGGCCCAGATGGTATGACTATGACTTTCCTCCAGGCGAATTGGGACACTCTTAGGAGTGATGTTCTAATGATGTTTTCAGAGTTTTACCACACTAGAAAATTTGTGGCAAGCCTCAATGCTACTTTTATTGGGTTGATTCCTAAGAAAGCAAATGCAGAGGATATTAGAGACTACCGACCGATCAGTTTAGTCGGTTGCATTTACAATCTTCTTTCTAAAGTTTTAGCCCAAAGATTGAGAGGTGTGATAGGGTCTTTTATCTCAGAGAATCAGAATGCCTTTGTAGGGGGCCGTCAGATTCTGGATGTCGTTCTCATTGCAAATGAGCTTATTGACTCTAGAATCAAGTCCGGGATTCCGGAGTTGTCTGCAAGCTGGACATTGAAAAGGCCTATAACAATGTCAATTGGGAATTTTTGATGTATGTCTTGAGTAGAATGGGATTCGGGGAGAGGTGGATCACTTGGATTCGACAATGCGTCTCTTCGGCTTCCTTTGCAATACTTGTCAATGGTTCTCATACAGATTTTTTTCTCAGCTTCTAGAGGCCTTCGCCAAGGGGATCCAATCTCTCCACTTTTGTTTTTGTTGGTCATGGAGGTTTTCACGAGGATGTTGCTCGCAGCCACTTCAGCAGGTCTCCTATCTGGGTTTTCAGTGGGCCGAAGGAACGCAACTACCACTAATGTATCCCATCTTCTCTTTGCTGATGATACAATCATTTTTTGTGACAATGATTGTGAACAAATGGTGAACCTGCGTTGTATTCTCATTTGGTTTGAGGCAGTGTCTGGTCTACGAGTCAACTTGGCTAAAAGCTCTATTTTGCCAGTGGGCCAAGTGGATAATATTTAGTTGCTACCGGGTGTGTTAGGATGCACCGTGGATTCGTTTCCTACCTACTATCTTGGTCTCCCTCTTGGAGCAAAATACAAAGATAAATCTATTGGGGAGCCAGTAGTGGAAAGATTTGAGAAAAAGCTCTCTGGATGGAGAGCTAACTATCTTTCCAAGGGTGGTAGACTCACTCTCATCCGAAGTGTCCTTTCTCGCATCTCCACTTACTTCCTACCTCTTTTTCCGATACCGGCATCAGTGGCGGCCAAGTTGGAAGCCATTCAAAGGAAATTTCTTTGGGGCTACTTCGGTGCTGATTTCAAGTATCATTTAGTGAGATGGGATATTGTTAAGCTTCCCATGTCAGAAGGAGGGCTGGGAGTCAGAGACCTCAAGTTCTTTAATGAGGCTCTGCTTGGTAAGTGGCTATGGAGATTCATGAATGAGAAGACCAACCTTTGGACGAGGGTGATTTGTACTAAGTATGGTGAGGAGGCGCTTGGGTGGTTTCCCTCTAGACCAAATGGTCCCTATGGAGTAAGCCTTTGGAGGTTTATTTGTAAAGGATGTGATAGATTTTTTCCTCATCTTTCTTTTGAGGTGGGCGCTGGCTCTACCATTTTGTTTTGGCATGACCGCTGGTGTGAAGGTGCTCCTTTGAGGGACCTTTTCCCTTCTCTTTATACTCTTGCGGAGAACAAAGAAGCTACAGTGGCTGCTTATTGTGACAATGTATCGGGGTCGTGCATTTAGCCACCTATTTTTATTCGTGATGCCTTAGTGGATGACGTCTCCCTTATAAGCTTGCTTATTAAGCTAAATGGGATTATTATCGCGCAATCCTCTCTTGATTCAGTCAAATGGGATCTCAATTCTAAAGGGAGCTTCACGGTGAAGTCTTACTATATGAGGCTTGCCTCTATGCCTTCTGTACCTTTGCATCGAATATGGGGAATGTGTTTTCCATGGAAGATCATTTGGAAATCTCTAGCTCCATTTAGAGTGTCTTTTTTTTTGTTTGGGAGGCTACCCATGACAGTATTTTGACTTTCGATAATTTGCAAAAGAGGGGTAAGATCTTGGTGAATTGGTGCCCGTTATGCAAGGCTGTAGCAGAATCGGTGAACCACTTATTACTTCATTGCCCTTTTGCAAGAACTCTTTGGGATCTAGCCTTTAGTTGCTTGGGAGTTTCTTGGGTTTTGTCCAATTCTATTTCGAAACACCTCTATGCATGGGAGGGCTTTTTTGGTAGAAAAGCGAAGAAGAAGATTGCTAGATTATTTCCTCATGCAATTTTTTGGAGCATTTGGCGTGAAAGAAATAGAAGAGCCTTTGAGGATGTGGAGATGTCACTTCAATGTTTTAAAGATTATTTCATTAAGGCTCTCTATTTTTGGGACAAAGGGATCTTTTGTTACTCTTCTCTTGATCTCTTAGATTTTGTGGATTCTGTGCATATGGGATGTGTATAGCCTTTTGTAGGATGCTATCTTTGCATCTAGCCTTTTGTTAATGAAATATATCTATTCTTTTCCTGATCCAAAAAATAAAAGTCTTTTCTCAAACTTCTCGACAATGGGTCCTAAATGGCTTTCTCCTTAAATTTAGCACCGAGAGAAAGACCTAGATAAGTAGTTGGACAGGCATCAACATTGCAACCTAAAACACCTGCAAGGAGCTGAATATTGTCCACATGTCCAATAGGCAAGATAGAGCATTTTGTCAAGTTGACCCTCAGACCCGAAACCGCCAGAAACCAAGCAAGCACACAA
Organism: Carnegiea gigantea; assembly: GCA_029747015.1. Classification (NCBI taxonomy): domain Eukaryota; kingdom Viridiplantae; phylum Streptophyta; class Magnoliopsida; order Caryophyllales; family Cactaceae; genus Carnegiea; species Carnegiea gigantea. The sequence continues at coordinate 239,146 of JAKOGI010001287.1, forward strand.
CCTTTGTTCGCTATCTGCTCATAGTCGTCATCACAAAAAAACAATAGTATCATCCGCAAAAAGAAGATAGAGACATTCATAGTTTTCATACTTGAGCAACCCACCGAAAACCTAGATATAAGCCCAGCACTAGAAGCCAAATCAATCATCTTTGTAAATACCTACATCTCCAGCAACAAAAGGGGGGTAAGGAGCAACAAAAGGTTGGGTAAAGGATCTCCCTGACGGAAACCTCTAGAAGCCGAAAAGAACTCAGTTGGGGAACCGTTGACAAGAACTGCAAAGGATGTAGAGAATCTGTCATGGTGGATTTCTTCGGGCTAAAACCTTAGCAAGCAACTTATAAATGCAACCAACCAAGCTGATTGGCCCAAAGGCTTTTATATTTTCAGCATTTGCTTTCTTAGGAATAAGACCAATAAAAGTGCCATTGAGGCTGGCCACAAATCTTCCTGAAGAGAAAAACTCGGCAAACATTCTCATCACATCTCCACTGACAGCGTCCTAATTGCCTTGAAGGAATGCCATACTCATACCATCCGAGAGCCTATCCCCATAGCAATCTAGAAGGGGTTTAGTAACTTCTTCCTCATTGAAAGGCATCTCAATAAACTCATTATCAGAGTCCCTTAGCCACGGCAAAGGCAATCTATCAACTTTAGGTCTCCACGGTTCTGTCTCGGAAAAAAGGGATTTGTAGAAGTTGTAAATTACAGACTTCATATCTAGAGAAGCATCATATTGAACTCCATCCACCACCACAAAAGAGATAAGAGTTAAACTTCCTCCACATATTCCTTGTGGAAGAATCTGGTGTTACGATCGCCTGCCTTAAGCCGTAAAGCCCTGGACATAGCTCATCCCATGTCCTCAATTCGTCAACTCTAACATGAAAGGCTCAAGAAATGCTGCCATCAACCAATTGCAAAAAGCAAGTGATTGAAAATTCTCCACAATATAAGAAAACCATATGCAAGTAACTTTTATTCCACAAACTAAAATTCCACGAGCTGAACCTATCGCCTTGAGAATAGCGAACCCAACAAGCTAATTACCCCAAATGCTACGAATTTCAGAAAGCTCAACATCCTCAAGTTTCATCTCTTGAAGACAAATGCGATCACAATTCAAGTCCCTCAAAAAGTTTTCAAGCAAAACCCTCGTCTCGAACTCGCGATCATTAATTCCCCTCACATTCCAAGAAAGAAACTTAAACATAAGGCATCATCATCCCGTTAGAAGATGTACACAGCCTATCATATTTGACTCCAAACTCAAGTCTCCGAAGTTCCCTCTGTCGCCTGGAGGATGGCAGGTGCACTTGGCTTGGGTGTAACATTGCTATTCTCAATTCAAGATAGTAGATGAATCACCTAATAACTAGAGAAGGCCACCCCAATACTGACAGCAATGCTTTTAAGTTTGGAGGCCACCCACTTGGAAACATTCTTAGAATTAACACTCTCACCATCCCAAACATCTTCAGCTGAATAGGAATTGCTAGGGCTATGAAAACAAGAGTAATCAACTGCTAGCGGGGTAACCAAATCATCAACTCCTGAGCCACCACCCATTGGTACCAAAGGCCACGCACGCCCAGCAAGCCCTTGAGTGGTGTCCCACAACCTGGAAACAAGAGCATTATTGCGGGAAACACTCATTGCAATTGCGTCACAAACAACTGCTCGAGGTAATTCACAAGGAACACCACCATATAAATCCAAGCCCCAATTATGAAATAAAACTGTTGAATGATTACCGACAAAGAACAAAGAAGACGAGGCATTAACCACTACAGAGAGGGATTGGTCCTTCTCCTCAAAGAACCAAGGCAAACTCATAGAAGATGATGCAGCCAGCTCATTAGAAAGATTGAAAGGCGCCGAAGAAGGATGAATGTCCAATACCGAGGAACCCTTGTGAACTTCGTGAGAGACTACAGCATCCCCTGCCAATGAAACAGAAATGTTGCTAGAGACCTGCCCACAAATATTAGCTTCAAACATATCAAGGTCAAGAAGGAGAACTTGTATCTAGCACTAACAACACATCTGGATGCCAATTTGGAGAGCCCCTCCCTGCCCTCACTGCTAGACCCATTACTCTCACGAGCCCTATTCCTTCTATTCCTGAAAGTGCTGCATCGGGAATAAACTTAAGTGCTCACAGAACTAGATGCTCGGAAACCATGCTCTGTAACGACCCTTTGCCTTCCTTCATCCACCTGCAACTGCTAGGATAACGAAGGCTCTTCAAGAGCTTCATTAACATTCCTCGAAGGCGTAGTTGCAACAACACGTGGAACCGATCGAAGGAAACATTCTGGTTCATCAGTAAATCCACACTTAGGACAACTCCTCGGAGGTAGAGGTGGAGGCACAGGTGGAGGCACAACACCATTGGCCAGTGTCTCTTGGGGTGAGGGCCTACTCCATGCTCCCACTAAGCCCAAGGAGGAGAGATTAACAATCTCAGTAAGACGTCAAAGATTTTCGCCCAACCCTCTCATTCCAGCCTGCTAGGAACCATTATTTATTACAAATAATTGCTGAAATTTTCCCGCCCAATTTCTCTTGTATTCCAATAGAAAATACTTGAACTTTGACGAATTGGATTACACCAATTAGGGGATTTAGGCTTGTGAAAATCTGCCCGAGGCCCTCAATAACCATAAAGCAACATACTCATGCAGCAAGAGTGAGGTCTTACTCCCCCTCCCATTCTTGGAAATTTTCAAGATATCCCTGCAGTACCAACAACAGCTAAATCAAAGGATTTGCTTTCAATTGCCACAAACCTCTTACAGCCTCCTCTCATAATGTGTCATAGCAAGATAACTAAAAAACAAAGACCATTATCCAAGTAGAAGCACAGGACAGCAACTGCAGAGGATGAGACAGACAAACGTTTCCCTAGAAGGCTAGAAGACGTAAGTCGGCCTCTTCTGACAACAAAAACAGCAAAAATAAAAAATTCCGGCAACCCTCCAGTGACTAGAAAAGTCGCCAGCAACAGGGCCTCCGGCGAGAAAACACAACGGCAGCACCAGAAACTGCCGCACACCGCAGCAAAAGCCTCAGAAAAGGTAGAAACCAATAGGAGAAAAGCAGATATGGAAAAGACCACAGTCGGCAACACAGAAAGCTGGCAACCACAGCAATAGCCTCAACCAAGTAAGAAACCAACAGAATATGAGTAGATTTGGAGAAAACGAGGGAGCCAGCCGGAAAAGACTCACTGTCGGCAGATGAGCAGAAGTGACGGAGGCTTCTGGAGACCCAAGGTGCAGTGAACCCCAGGTAGACCTCTGATGACCTCGAGTCAGCCCTAAGACACCCACGATACACACTACCCCCCCCCCCGGCCTTCTCTCTCTCTGTAACTGGTGAATTTTTAAAAGGCAAAATGGAACAAGACAATGGACAAGCTAAATAACAGTGAGGAAACAAGACAATGGAGAGGTTAAATAAACCTTTTCCAAGAGACTTTAGCTGTAATAGCCCTCTTAATGACTCACTCCTGATAATATTCCTGCAAATTGGGGGAAAATGACTTTTTAATCCTTGGACAGCAGCATACTGATGGAAAATTTCAAAAATGCTATGAAACAATGAGATATACTTGGATGTCTACCAGATAATGCAGGAGCAGAATTCTTTATAATAAAGCCAATCACAATGACCCAATATCTCATGTTGGAAGCATGGAGTAAATTTAGAAGTTTGGAAAGGCATCATTTAGCCCCCTTCCCCCCCCCCCCCCTCCTCACTCTTGATTAGCAGGCGAGCTGCAAACCAGACAATGCTGAATAATTGGTTCATCCCTGCTAGCAGCAAATGCAGCAAGCAAATTGAGCAGCACAGGAGAAAAAGCCACACGTGTATGCTTTTTGATGTTATTTCATGAAATAAGCTTTTTTCACGTTGAATTTTTTGAACGTCAAACATCTAATCTAAGTGATGTTGTCGATTATCATTCTCATCCTGCTGCCCGAATTGTGTATCAAAGCCCAAGGTTCCCTCAAAAGTTAACAGTTATGGAAGTCATGCAACAAGCATTTATTGTTACAGGATGCATATACTTTAGCGTCAGTGAAGACCAAGATGACAGCAATGGCTGCACAGAACCAGAATCAGCCTCTCGTAAAAAGGTATGTCGTGGAACATTACTATTCACATGCCTAGGTTTGCAAACAATGCTCCTCCTAGTATTTCAGTTCTTTTTCGTTCATATGATAAGAAGTACTGACTGGTGTTAATCTTGAGTATGTTGTTGCATTTTCCAGGTTAGAAATAGGAAAATAACTTATTTTCAAGGATTGGACTTTGGAGCATTCATATTATTGTGCCTTTAGCTTTATGCTTGGAAACAGACACTAGTATTGCATGTCAGCACTCATTGCCAGTATTATACTTTCTTTCTGCACTTCTTTGAATTCATTATACAATTTGTTAATCACTCAAAATCTTCCCCCCCCCCCCCCCCCCCCTCCCCCCCAAAAAAAAGGAGGTATAAGGGGATGAGACCAATTCAGAGGAGTGTAAGACAGGCTTGAGGCCCCAAGAGATGAAGGAAGTGCACACCCTAGTCAGAGAAGCCACTACGATAGCCACTGAGCTGCTGCTGCAGAATTCATCCATGCAGGAGCTCAGACTTGTCATTCTGATTTCCTAAGTTTCAGATGAGGACAAATGCCGCAATATTCCCTCACCATTAGATGGGTTTATTGTCTTCGAAATGAGTCAAGTTGCAGCATTTTTGGGAGCCATTTAGTTGATCAAACAGAAGCTGAATGAAGACAGTGCAGGTTATAGGCCAGTCCAGCACAGATCAGAATCTAGAGAGGTTTGGGTGAAGCACGAAGCCTTCAGTTTCTACCAGACTTTAGGCCATCAAAATTCATCTAATTATTTATCAGATTGATGGCCTAAAGTTGGGCAAAGTGCCCGAGGGAGCTCTTTTTAACCGACCAAAGTCTACAGAAAACATGCTTCTGCCCCATTCTTGCACTTCTGCTGCAACTGCACTTTTGGAGCAATCAAGGAAGGATCAACTTGGATATTGTAGCCCAAAGTAGTACTTGCACAATGTTCTCTTAGCCTCACACCTCATTGACTTCTTAATCTTAACAACTGAGGTGTCAAAGCCCTATTAGGGCCATAATATATGTATTTTTTTTGTTTTAATTTTCTCTTGACTGAGTTGCTGGTATCAGATAGCCGTTGGGAAGGAATGTTAGGAAATATATATTTTTCTCGCAACCCGCAGTTTGGACTCAGCTTATGAAATAATGAATGAAGACTTGAGTTTTACTCAACTCACTCTCAAATCCTAGCTGTTGTATCTTGGGTTTAGCTAGCTCAAGTGGTGCTCTTCTAGGCCTTCCTTGGTTCAACTAGGTGGCCAGTTATCTTATCCTAGTTGCCCTGAAGAGATTAGCTCAAGTGCATCAAGTGTTCCACCTAAGGTTTATCACCTGACTTTGCACTTGCTCTATCTTTCTTTAAGTTGGCTCTTCCACTTCTACATTGCAGTCGAGCACCGTGATTTGTGTTTCTTTTTGAGAATTCACACTCCTCCCTGTCGTCTAGGGCTAGATACATCACAACCCCCCCCCCCCCCAAAAAAAAAGAGAAATAGTGGGTCTCCTAAAATCAGCCTCCCTTGCTTGTAGGGATAATGCTGTGTACATCTACATCTCCCTGGACTTGCTAAGGCAGGAGCCACATGAGGAATTCTTGATCTTATGATTGGACTGCAACTATGACAGAGTGACCCAACTAATTTTCCAATTCTGACATCAAAAGCATAGTTTGAGAGCATTTACAAGGTTCTAAAATTTTATGGAGAAATGTACTTCTAAGCAATCCCCTCATTATTACTTGATGAAACAAGTGCGATGTCGTAAGCAAGCAAAAGAGGTGTGCAAAGTCATTACATTTGAAACTGAGCCGTGTTAATGAATTACTGAATCAGTAACATATCGAAATGGTCAACATAGTGAACAAGGGGCCTATGACAAGTACTTCTAGTAAGACGGATGTAAGATGGACGAAATGGGTACCCATATTTCGTAGGTCTTTCAGTAAGTATTGCAACCTTCCAACCCCTGTGTGCTCTCTAGTTATAGGGTAAAACAGAGGAAACTTAGGTTCTCCACTTCACTTCTTGTTTTCATTTTCTTTGTTTTTTTTTTTGGGGTAATGCGTAATTCAAAAATTTGCTAACCATACATCAGGCAGATGTCATGTATATAAAAAATGGGCGACAATCACAAAATAACATCTTGCCCTAAAGCTCTCCATAATAATATTATCAACAAAGTCCAAAAACGTCAACTTTGTAGCATGATCAACAACTTGACTCCAACTATACACAGTTTTCAACAAGTTAGAATTCCTGACAAAACGTAGACTTCCCCTAAAAATCCACGATTCGTCCCCTTCGAAGAACACTAAATAACCAAGTGAATCAATTTCCAAGTTCCTAAGACCCAACTCTTCTTCAACATTCATCTCCATTATGCCAAGACATTACCAAGGAGAGCGATAAATGCCGTCACATAGAGACCCACCGATAATTTTCCTTCTCAAAGCACATAGGACACTTACTTGCCAATATAAAATTTCTCCACCTAAGAAGGTCCTCCGTAAGAGCCTTTCCTTTGGTGGCCACCTAAGCAAGAAACAACTCTAGTGGGAAGCTTTAGACTTCTATATTGCCTTGGTAGGAATTCTCCACACAAGTCAACCCTTCATATATCTCTCTCTGCAGAAACTCTTAAGACTTTTAACAATGAACTATCGTTTCGAATCAAGAGGCCTAAGAAAACTCAATTCTTAGGTACAACCTTCATATAAGTGAGCAAAGCCATACGACTCAATAAGCTCTCCTCTTCTCAATCATATGAGCTTCTTAAGATAGTTATATGCCAATGGTCTTAATTACCATTCAAAGACACCACTTCTTGCATAGTCGCCCCATTGAATTGAGCCATCCATACAAGATGTGGGAATTACATACGGGATCTTTGCATGATGGGCCACACATCATATCAAAACAAGACCCCTTACCCATTTCTCACCTAATAAAATACGAGAGGTTTAACTGGCTCCAACAGCCAAAAATTGTCAATCCCGTATATCACCATTGCCACTTTTTTCCAGAAAGCGTCTCTCTCCTATTTGCTAACATTTAAGACATGAGTTGATCCACTCATTTATCAAAGCTAAATTTTGACAACCCTGAATTTGCAAACCCATTAGATATTTAGAATTCAACTTTGACGACAAGTCAACAAACTTCCCTTAACTGTGAAAGCAAGGAGTTTAGGAAGAATTTTATATAAAAATCCCCAAAGACTTCATAAGGAAACTTCATAATGCAATCTAACAACCACTTTAGGGAGCAAGCTTACAGAAGTGGTGTTCAAAAATCTTTCAAAAATGCCTCTTTTGTGAAATTAGCACAGAAACCCAATTCCCCCCCCTTGACAAAACCCAATGATGTTGAAAGAAGAAAATATTAAACCCGATTTCCCTAAGTTGTTGACGGCATTCCATTCTTTCAGCAAGAAATCCTCTTAGAGATCTATGGCATCCTTAGTATTCATGAAATTATTAGAAAACCCATCAAAGAAAGGCTTCAATGATAGTCCTTATGATAATCATTCCGAGCGAACTAAACGATAGCACCTCATCATAGAATCCTCAACTATCCACTTTAGTATTATGAATGGCAATGAACTTCCTTCTATTACCCACTGTGAAAATTTTGGTGTCATGATCAATTGATCATCATGCGTCATCAATGATAACCCTTTCTTTATCTCTAGTCCTTCGACTCTATTCACATAACTAATGGTATGTTTACACCCCAAATATTCAAGTATGGGTTGATCAAGTCCGGACAAATCAAACATTCAGACAAAATCCCATAACTGAACCTGTATGGATCACTAATTCGTAAACCTGATGAACTCAGACCTTGATGCAAAACGAGAAAGGCGTATGATATTAGATATAGTTTATCCAAAGAAACTGTTGTTATCTGACTGTATTGTATTTTATTTAGGTGGACTCTAGGAGCTACTAGATATTTTATTTTGCTAGGATTAGGACTCTTTTATGCACCAATTCTTAGAGTTTTTATTTTAAGAAATACCTAGGAAAGTAGTAATTTTATTAGGATAACTCAGCAAGAATTTGATTTTATCTTTTCTTTTTTATACAAGCTAGGAGTTTAGATTAGGTATTTTCCTATAAAAGGCTGGTGCAGATTCATTATTTGACAAAGAGTTGAGTAACAAAAGGTGGAGAGATTTTACGTAGAAGTTCAGTTCTACATTAGACCTGGACTTGGATGTCCAATGTCTAATGCCCAATGTCCAATGCCCAATATCCAAACCAGTTGTCTAAATTGTGGTCTACACTTCTTGACATTTTGATTAAAATGTTACTTTCTTGACCAAACCCAGACCTAATTTTTCAAGTTAGGAGTAAGGACCAGATCATCTGAACTTTTCCTCAATACTTCTAGAGTTTTTGGGCCAAACCTGAACATTTTTGTTCCATCATTTCAGTTTTAGTTTTAAGAAAATTCAAATTCTTAGCCATGATAAAACATGGCTAGGAGACGTTAAGTTCTTCCCACCAAGCTTTCCCAAGAGAAAATGTGTATGGCCTTTTTATAGTCGAAACACCATAAACACAAAGAATGTGGACATGATTAGAGCTACTCTAAGGACTATGTTCCAATCAAAAAAGATGTATCAATCAATAATGATAGAACAAGAATCAATCCCACTTTCAAACAACACCGTTTCCTACTCAATTTTGTTTCCTCCAAAAGCACACAATTAAATCCCTAGCTTCTTTATGTAGGGACGAACATTGCAATGGTTTGTCAGCCAAAGGGGACTAGGGCACAAAAGGAAAGAGAGGAGAGGCAAAGGACACAGAGCTGGTATCAATGTTGGAACCATTAAGAATGGTTCTCCAATAGATCACTCAAGGATTGAAAACAATTTGCACAAGGGATGAAACAATGAACCGCTCCTTAGGCAAAAACATCGACTTTCTGTCCCTCCCCCTGTCCCTGTCCCTGTCCATGCTAACCTCATCACCTGTAGACGTTCTCTACCAACACGTCAGAAGCTTGACATGTGCTGGCCTAAAGCATTCTCCATCCTCACCAAAAAGGGTAGCACCTCTTCCTGGGCCCCCTCTTCATAAGTCATAGAACTCCCCACCTGCACTTCCCAAAAGTCAGCCATAAGTATCCCAAGACTCCTAAGCTGTACGTCTTCACCATTTCATTGCACCTATTGCTGACAAAGAATCTTGGCTGAGCCCAGACCTTTTCCATCTTCCTTTGTTGTTCTTTCTCAACTGCAGCACCAGCAACGGTAATTCCCCCAAAAGGTACTTACCCACAAAGGCCAGTGTATCTAATGGTCTAGATTTTGTCCACTAGTTGATGCACCAGAAACTGGCTTTCAAGTCTTTTAAATGTGATATGTTTCTCCCTTTCTATAAGCAAGGCCTTAAGTTCACCAGCTAGAGGACGAACGAGGCTATTCTGTGCTGCAGTATAATTCTCATGGCCTCAGGCAATAATTTCCTTCCAGCTTCTGCTTGCTTCAATCTGGTCACTTTGATTACCTCAAATATGGTAAGCCTTTTTTTCTTCAGCTTGTATCTGATATTTTTCAAGGTTGCTACTAAGTACTAACTTCGCATTCTTATCACTATGCTTTTTCTTCCTTCTCATATTTAACAAGTTTCAGCCATATTTCCTTCTCAACCTCCCCCCCATCCAACGTTTTCCACCATAATCTGAAATTGCACAGAAGCAGAATATGACTTTGAAGCTATGTTATCCACACGTGCAACCAATAATACATAAAAGGAGGATCTCTCCTTTTATGCATTTGCTTATTCCATTGTGTGTAACAGCAATCAAGAAAACGGTTCCCATTCCTACATGAGGGGATGCCGATCATCACTCCTTTCTACAAACACTTAAACTTTTTTTTCTTTTTGACAAGGAAGCACTTGTTTTACCCGTTGTAATTCCTCAAATTTTTTTATCTTCTTAGTTGTGATAAAAATTAATTAGTGGCCACAGCTATCAAGGCCTTCATTCTATTGGTCCTTCATAACAAGCTTCATTACTAGCCAGTACAATTTAAGCCCTCAACATTGCCGCTCCATTTCTCTCTGTATATCTTAGTGCCTTCCAGTTTTGCTCGAAGTAATTTCTTCATTGAGTCACCTTCAAGCCAAATATTTCAGCTTTCGACAAGAAGACATTCAACGAGATTAATGGATTGTCATTGAATATGCCAGTGGCATCAAATTAGTTTTTTAAAGATACCATTTCCCAAACAGCTGCACACATAAATACTACTTCGAATAAGAAAGAGCAAATCTTTGAACGTGTAATGGCATCAAATTAGCAAAGTCTAACTAGTTAAAGATAATACGAAGCAAACAACGGCAATTGGTACCACCAAGCATTTAAGCACGGCAACAAAAGAGCGCCAAAAAGAAAGAGGGGTACAGAGGCAAAGGAAACTTTCTGGGGGCATACCAGAACCGCAAAGATTGGGCATGAGATGGCGAGCGGAGACAAAAATCCAGAACAGGCTCAACCCTATTGCCAATGCCGATCACTTCAACGCACTCAGAATCCACCCATATGTCAGTATAACTCTTGTGTGTAGCATCGCCATCGCAGAAATCCTTCAGCGTTGAGCTTGAACCACTGATTCTAACACAATTTCGTTTGAATCCGCACTGCGATGATGTCAGGCAATTCCTGTTGCAATACAACCAGGAAGAACTGAAGCGGCAATTGGAGGATTCTGGGGAGAAAAGAGAAAAGCAGGATCCGTGTGAGGGTGCATAGACGGTTAGTGTCAAGCTAGTCATTCCCATTTCTGAGAATTTTGGGGAAATGCGTATGCAAGAATTGTCAATGAGGGCTCCAATGGAGTAGAAGAGGCGTAGAAATCAGGGAAGCAGAAAGAGGAAACATGGCGTTTCACAGGAACAGCTAATGCTTCGTGGGAGATTTGGAGGCCGTTATCAGCAAAACACATGGTTTAGTTTCGCCTCAGTGTGTTTATGTGTACCTGGGAGTACACATTCCCAGGTCCACGTTGGCTATTAGATACACGCTGGCAAAATGCTCTTGTTATTAAAAAAAAGGAAAGAAATTTGTTCAATTGCAATTTCGACACCACAAACTGCTCTTTAACACGTTAACTGTTACCCACAACCAAATCCAATCTCGAACTGAATTCCTCTCCCATTTGCTACTTCTCTCTCATGCTTGTTCGCTCTACTGTCAACTTCGCTCACTCTTCTTCCTCTTTGGCTTAAAAAGGCAGTTTCTTGATGCAAATTTCAACCAAAAATATGGAGAAACTACTAGATTTCAGCATTTCAATCACAAATTCTAATGCACAATCTCTTAAATTCAATTTGTTCTTCAATTGTTGACAAAGCTGAGGAAGAATTGTGCACAAAGGATGCAAGACCAAGTAAAGGCTATGGATTCACAACAATAGAATCAATTAGTCACCTGTAAGAGGAAGAACAGGTACTACTCGTCCCGAATTCTGATTTTGTACATGCAATGAAATGGAAAGCATTAATGGAGAGTAAATTTCAGGCTTTGCATGAGCTTGCGAACTCCAATGACTTTGTATGTATCTAACTCACCATTGAATCGATATTTGAGCTATCCTATATAGAGCATTGTTCATTATATATGTTCGATTTATGAATGTGAATTATATGAGTTTTTATCACTCAATTCCTTATTATGCAGTCAAAGACCTACACTGATAAATTATTGTGGAATCAATGCAAGTCTAAATATTGTCCTAGTGTAATAGGCAATTCACTTATTGGATTCACTATGATTTGATGTTGGATTGAAAATTATCAGCAGCTAATGGTGAAGCAAAATCAAATGTTGAATGTGATTTAAAAGCAAAATCAAATGGTGTTGAGAAACAGGATGGTTAGTGAAGGAGACTTTCTGCAAGTTGACGATCGACTTTCAGTTCGTTTGGGTTATAAGATGAAGAAGGAGAAGCGGCAGATGAGAAGGCTGGAGGCAAAGCTGAATTTAATTTGAGGCCTAATGAAGAAAATGAATGTAATGGTAGTAATGTAGGATCGTAGGGGAATGATGCTAATAATGATGTGGAAAAGTTGGAGCGAGTTCACTCTAAGGTTGGTTCAGTCAGTTGGTATGAAGTTAGGCCTATAGATCAACTGAGTGTTACAGTTGCAGAACATAGTCGAGGCATGAGTGACAATGTTGATAAAGAAAAGAGAAACACTAAAGCAAGTAAGTTCAATCAGAGTGCAGATTTCATTCTGGCTAAGGACAAGACCCCACCTTTTGAGCAGACCAAGAATTCAAAAGGCACAGTGAAAAACAATGGGGAAGCTAGAACAAGGTTCAGAATGGGGAGCTCTTCAAGTAAGGCATTCAAGAACTGTGGTTTAGTGCTGGACAAGTTGATAAACCATAGGCATGGATGGGTATTCAATGCTCTTGTTGATGTGAAAGCCTAGGTTAGCATGATTATTTTATCAATAATTAAGCATCCAATAGACTCACTTTTCATAATGCCATGAGGTACAATTCAAAAGGGCATGATGTCCACATAATGACAGGAGTCTTACTGAAAATATTTGAGGAACAATGGGCAAGTATAAAGGTCGAATATCTGTAGGATTCAGGAACTGCTACAAATTCCGAACTCAACCTTATGACTCCAGCATCAAGAAAGGCTTCTCCACAGCTGCAACTGTTGCCTCCCTCTGCTACTACAGCCAGGACATTGGATAAATCACTGACAAACCCTATTGGGGTCATGTAGAAAAACATGAATTCTATCCCGGTAGGCAAGGCTCCTATTTCAAAGAAACCAAAGGCCAAAGGCCAAAGACCCACATAAGCAGGATATGACATTTGCAAAGAAGCAGAAACTTAGTGCACTGTATGGAGTAAGGACAGACAAAGCTAATATCAATGAGTGGGAAGGGGCATATGGGTCAACCAAAAGCTAACAAACAACTTCATCATATCTAGTCAATTACATTGAGTAACTTATGACTAACAAAACAAAGTTAGATGTTAATGACACAAACTACCGAAAAGAAGAAAAAAATTTGGAACACTAAATTACACAAGGAAGGATAGTTTTTGGATTCTTGGTTCTTAGGGATGACATACATCTAAGAAAACTAGCTAAAACATGTTTAGTATTCGTGCAGACATATATACATCCTACAGTAGACTGGCCACATATATGGCATGCTAACTTTACTTGGACTGATCAATTCACCCTACACAAGCATGTTAGACAAACTGGCTAGTAAAATAAAAATCCAAAGGGTTAGCTAGTTGTGAAATTTATCAGTCTTACTCTTAAGATTTCATAATGAATAATCTCCAATAGCAAACCTTCCCCAAACTTCTTGTCTTCTAATTGTTCACCATCATTCATCTAATGCCTATATCTCGTCAACTGATCCAGTTTTGCCCCAAAGTCAGTCGTATTGTACACTACATTTAAGAAGAATTAGCTAAAGTCATGATCCAAGCATATTATTAAAATGTTTATAAAAATGCTCATTCTCTACATCTAACTCCTATTCTCTAGCTCATATTCATATGTTAGCAGTATGAAATTGAGTCATTTATTACACTGATTTTATTCACTGAATTTGTATTTCGCTGCCTTTCTCTTCAAATAGGCATGTTCCTTCGAAGACTATTGCACATGATTCAGGCCTCAGCAATGAACCCCAGTATTTGAATTCTTACTAAGAACAAACACAATGTGTAGAGGGCAATGCTGCTAGTAGTGATGATGTCCCCAACACATATAAGCCCTCAAAGAAAAAATAGAAATGAAGACAAAGTGTCAAAAAGAAGTCCCTACAATCTAATCTTCCTAATTCTGAGTATGTTATAACAAATCACCAAGGGCTTTCAATCATCAAAACAAAATCATGGGGGCGGGATCCTCCGTCATAGGATGACTGTTAAACAGTTCATGTATTTGGTGGAAAGATTAGACTATCAACAATGGTCAGCTATAATGGAAACAGGACTTGGGGGTTTTTGGGCTGTGAGAATTAGTTGTGTCCCTAAGTAGTTAGCACTCTGGTTGCTGGATCATTTTGACCCCTGGGATAATTCATTGAAACTTGCTAATCATAAAGTGTTAGAGATCACAGAGGAAGATGTACATGCCAACCTTGGTCTACCAATGGGTCCTCAAGAAGTCATTGGAGCAAAACAACGGATGATGAAACCAGCACATACAGTTCTTATAAAATTGGAGGGCACTATAGTATGTTAAATCAATAGGACCACCTATTGCAACAATGGATGAAATTATCTTAGAGTGTGGAGATCATGGTGCTGACTTCAAGAGATTACGCCATTTCTACTTGCACAATGAGCAATGCAAATGGCACTTGTCATTTTCGAATTCTCAAGTCTGTTCTAGATGTTGATTGAATACATAACTACAATTGGTGTGCCGAGGTTATGAAGTGCCTAAATGAAACAGTTGTTGATTGGCAAGCTGATCGCACAAAGTATTTCACTGGTCCTCTTTTATTTCTCATAGTAAGCATGTGGCTAATTTGGCTAACAACCATGCCTAACCCCCTTGCTTCTTCCTTGTATTCATTTTTCCTAGTATTCTGTAGACAAACTTTTATTTTTGCTTAATTTATCTAAATTTAAAAATAACTTCATATGAATTGTAGCTATGTTATTCCATAGAGTTGAATTCCGAGGGAAAAGAATGGATAGACGGTTTCCTATAGCTATAAATTGGATGACAAAAGATGTGAAGAAAAGAGAAAAAGATTAGCAACTATGTAAGAAATATGGTATGGGGAGGATTACACAAAGATTTGACTGTGAAAATCGTACATATTGCTAAAATGGATTTGCAGCAAGAACTTGAACAAAGAGCACCTAATCAACATGGTGAACTACAAATCAATGGGAATTTTGGAACAACCTCTATTTATCAGACGCAGTCTCAGTACTGGAAAAGATACATACAACCACCTGCCCCTGCACGCAATGAGCTAATTCAGTTACACCTCCACTTTCTCCTATACAACTACTTTAAAAAAATTACCACACATGCAGTTTCGATGTTGTTCACTACAATAACTAAATGCTATTCCCTACTGGAGTAAACAGAATTGATATTTTGATTATTAAACACAAGCGCATGCTAGTTGGTTAAATACACTATTTGCAGACCTGATTGAGGCAATTGCTGTCATAGGACAAAGGTTCACCCCAGCAAAAATCTTATCCCACATTGCAAGAGTAGAAACTAAAAGGAGTAGTTCTAGTGCATACAAGTCAACATCAGATTCAACGGAGAAAACTTATGATGATGAGATCCAATCCCAAGATGACAATGTGTTCAGGGAACCCAAATTTTTGGAAACCCTTTCCCATGTTGAAAGTGAGGCTATTAAGCACTTCCAAAACAAGAAGGTGTGACTCCACCACGTGTAAAACTTTCTTTTTCACCACAAAAAAGAGAGTGTCTGTCACCTACATTGCACTTTACACCTCCCTTATTTTCCCTTGGCTTTTCACCTAAAAAACGGGAAGTTGCATCACCACATGAACAAGTTGCTAGCAATGGAAGAGAACATTCAAAAGGTTTGGCAGATTTTAACAAGGAAAATATGTCACCAAATATTATTGCAAAATTTATATTGCTGCACAACAATGGCAACTGGTTCTCTTGAAAGCACCATGTAACAAGACAAGAGGAGAAATTATGCGAGTTCCTCATGATCCACCACAAGAAAAGGATAAAATGGTGGCAACCAGACAACAACCAAAAAGGACCATCAAAGAATTGCCCTATGTTTGCCGATCACCCTATCTCAAGGACTACAAGGAGGCTAGAGAGCGGCTAAACTCTAATGAACAAGTGGTGGTAGATTATGCTTTTCTCCTAGTTGACGAGCAACATCCAGTAACTTAAGTCAGATTTGAAAATTTATAACTTTTCAGTCTACTTGCATAACCGCATATATCAAAGAGATATGTTTACTTCCGTAATGTAGATAATTTGCAAAAATGACCAAACTTGTTCATTGACATTTTTCAAACTAACCAAGAGTTACAAATATGGGAGAACAGCATGTCCATTGACTCACTTACAATTGTGCACCTTTAGATGTTTGCCTAATGTCTGCCTCATACACTCTGTTTATTGAATCTCTTAAAATTGTTGACCTTCTATGATTTCCTAATATTCCTTATACACAGTAAAAAATATAGTAAACATTTACTAACTGTTATTTTGTTGAATTAGGGAATCATTATTTGAATATGATACATGGGAAGACAACCACAAGCTATAGATTAATAGACAAGAGGTTTCGAAACTATTTGATCAAGACTTTGAAAACACTATTATAGATGTCTATTACATGATCCTGAATCATGCACAAATAAGAAGAAAACCAACATGTCTGAGAAGAATGTTCTTCACCACCAATGTCTATGTGAGTAATTATTTATCTAAAATATCATAAATATATTCTGAATAAGATGTCAGCTTCTTTTTGTTTCTTATTAACTCCTCCTATCAATTTTTAGACCGCTATTGTAGATTTACGCGACCCAAAATAAAGATACGAGGCTTTTGAGATATTAATGCAACTTGAGGTAACAATAAATAGATAGCTTACAATAAATGAAGCACAACTAGTAAGTTTGGCACATTCTCAACAACTCTTCAAAACTACATGACTTGTTCATTACTATAAAAGTCTAGTGTTTGAGGGGCTAGTTAGTGTTTAGGGTTACGGTAGGAGTCACAGCTGATTTTGCTTAGTTAGTTAGATATGATATGTTTTTGTTGATCACGTATATAAACAAGCAGGTATGTATGTAAACAAGTAGTTATGGAATGATATAATGAAGCTTTGGATTTTGGTTTCAATGATATTTGAGCCATATTAAATGTATTTATTGGGCATGCTCATCTTGTACACGGAGATATTCCAGTGATTAAATTATTTTGTTTAATGTATAATCAGAATATCTAAATCGGTGCAAAATAATGCGGAGACTCATATAGGGGATAACTCAGACCATGGCCAAGGATCGGGTGAACAAGCCTTATGTAATGTGTCACCAATTTTTGGTGAGATACCACCAATCCCCCCTAAGTTAGCCAACAACATTGGGTACCCAAACTACTGGCCGACCTTAATAGTTGAATTGATGAAGCAGATTCCCCAAATAACTGCTGAAACCCCTCCTAAAAATGACAAATTAGCAGATAGGGTAGTACAACGCACCCCTAAAGTGTACGATGAAAATTATGATCTAGTAATATTGGAGGAATGAGTAAGGGCATTGGAAAATTTTTTTATAGTGTTAGAGGTTCCAGAAGAAAAGAAAGTAAATATTGGGACATATTATTTGTCTGGTGAGGCTAATATTTGGTAGAACACTGTTTATGGTAGGCTCGTAGAGCATGAATTCACCTGGAGTAAATTCCTAGAGGAGTTGAAGGCAAAATTTTATCCAGTTGTGGTCCAAAGGCAAAAGAAGAAAGAGTTTTTAGAGCTTAAAATGAGTGGTAACATGACTGCGATGTAGTATGCTAGTAAGTTTACAGAATTATCCAGGTTTGCCCCTGAATTTGTGTCATCTAAAAGATTAAAGATCAGGAGGTTTGAAAAGGGTTTGGCCTTCTACATTCGAAATTAGTTAGTTGGGCAACCGATCTTGACTTACCAAGAGCTATATAAGCGAGCCGCTGAAGTGAAGCCAGTGAAGTCAGAGTTGAGGGTCTTGAACCCGATCAACCAAAAGAGAAAAGGGATTGAGCGAGGAACTCCAAGTGAATGCGTGAACCAGAAGAAAACTTTTCTCGCTCCTCCCAAGAGTCGTCCTGCCGGCTCAGTGGAGCCCTGTGGGTAATGTGGAAGAACAAACCATATCACCCCTGAATGCCAAGTAGGAACCAACAAATGCATGTGGTGTGGAAGCCCAGAACACCTCATTGATGTCTGCCCATAAAGATTGAACGCTGTGGATAAGGGTGTAGCAAAACCCTTAGCCCCACCTTGTCGAAGGCCCCCACCTCCAAGGCCTGCAGCAGTAGGATGAGCATATGTGCTGAGCAATAAGGAAGCTGCCACCTCCGGTATGATAATCAAATCCCCAATGATTCTGTAGTTGTGTGCCCCATCTCCTATAAACTTGTTCCCATCACCATTAGTGGAACCACTTTCCCTGGAGATTTGATTCAATTTGATCTATCCGATTTTGACATCATTTTAGGAATGAATTAATTACACACCTACGGGCCATGATTGATTGTGAAGATCTTAAAGTTATTTTGAAGGATGAAAAAGGGAGATCAGTATATTTCTATGGGCAGAGAGAGGAAAAACCTTGTCCCTTGATTTCTGCTATGAAAGTAAGTAAGCTGTTATGTCAGGGGTGTATTGGATATTGGTGCTATGCTATTAACACTTCAACGAAAGAAGATAAAGCAGAAAATATTCCAGTAGTTTGTGAATTTGAAGATGTATTTTCTGAGGAATTACTATGATTACCCCTACAGAGGAAAATTGATTTTGGAATTGAATTAGTCCTGGGGGTGCAACCTATCTCTAAAACCCCATATCGTACGGCCTAACTGAGCTTGAGGAGTTAAAAATTCAGTTAGATGAGCTGTTACAGAAGGGATTTATCAAACCAAGTGTGTCAGCATGGGGTGCCCTAGTGTTGCTCGTAAAGAAGAAAGATGGAACCTTAAGGCTATGTATTGACTACAGGGAGCTAACAAGATCACCATCAAAAGCAAATATCCTTTACTGCGAATAGATGACTTATTCAACAGCAAGGAGCAGCAGTCTTCTCTAAGATTGATTTGAGGTCAGGGTACCATCAACTTGGAATTAAACCTAAAGACATCCCCAAGGCTGCATTTAGGACCAAGTATGGTCACTATAAATTTACAGTGATGCCATTTGGCATGACCAATGCTCCCGCTCTTCATGAATCTTATGAACAGAGTCTTCAGATCCTATTTAGACAAGTTTGTAGTGGTGCTCATAGATGACATTCTTATTTATTCTGAGGATGGGAAGGAAGATGCTGATCATTTGAGAATGGTGTTACAGATCCTAAGGGAGTATCAGCTCTATGATAAATTAAAGAAGTGTGAATTTTTAGCTAGAAGAAGAGGTATTCCTGGGACATATGGTTGCAAAAGAAGAAATTAAAGTCGACCCCAAAAGGTGAAGGCAATCATGGAATGGCCAAGGCTTACCATTGTCACTGAGATTAGAACCTTTCTGGGTTTAGCGGGCTATTATTGAAGGTTAGTTAAGGACTTTTCAAAAATAGCTTCAGTCCTGACCAGTCTGTTGAAGAAAGCGAATAAATTTGAGTGGATAGAGAAATGTGAGAGAGCTTTCCAAGAGCTAATGCAGCGATTAACTACTGCCCTAATCCTAATGCTACCAGTAGAAGGTAAGGAATATACTATTTATAGTGATGCTTCGAAGAATGGATTAGGGTGTGTTCTGATACAAGAAGACAAAATAGTAGCTTATGCCTCTAGACAGCTCAAGCTTTATGAGAAAAATTACCCTACCCATGACCTGGAGTTAGCAATCATGGTCTTTGCACTGAAAATTTGGATACATTACTTATATGGAGTACCATGCAAGATCTATACTGATCATCAAAGTCTGAAGTATATCTTCACTCAGAAGGAGCTCAATTTGAGATAATTGCGTTAGCTTGAGTTACTTAAGGATTATGATTTACAGATTCAATATCAACCAGGAAAAAGCAAATATTGTAGTGGATGCACTGAGTAGGAAAGCGTAACATAGCTCAAACACTATGGTGATTACTCAGTTGAGTCTCTTGAGAGAGTTTGAGGACTTGGGAATTCAACTAATGTCCCATAGGCAAGCAAATGTTCAATTATTAGTATTTACCTTACAGCCTTCCATAGTGGAAAAAATTCAGATGAACTAGGAAAGTGATCATGAACTCCAAAGAATAGAGTAAAATTTAGATAAAGGGAGTCTCCTGCGTTTGCAATACATGAGAATCGGACCCTGCGATTCCAGAATTGCCTATGTGTACCTAAAAATAAGGAAGTGGCAAAATAGATCCTAGAGGAGGCTCACAATACTCACCACTCAGGGCATATAGGAGGCACCAAGATGTATAGAGACATGAGATAATACTTCTGGTGAAATAATATGAAGAAGGAGATTACATAACACGTAGATAAGTGTCTAATCTGCCAGAAACTTAAAGTAGAGCATTAGCATCCCGTGGGTGAACTGCGACCTCTAGAAATTCCTACTTGGAAGGGGGATTCGATCTCCATGGACTTCATTATGGGTTTACCCCTTTCTGCCTCGAATAAGAATGCTATCTGAGTTATAGTCGATCGACTTACCAAGTTAGCCCATTTTATGCCAATTAGAGATACTTGGGGAGTTGAAAAACTAGCTCAGTTATATGTTAAGGTGATAGTCTGACTACACTGAATCCCTTTAGACCTGATATCATATAGGGATCAAAGATTCCAAGCTCGTTTTTGACAAGCACTTCAAAAATCCTTTGCGACCAAATTGAACTTTAGTAGCTCTTATCATCCTGAGCCAAATGGGCAAACTGAAAGAGTGAATCAAATTCTAAGGGACATGTTAAGAGCTTGTGTATTGGAGTTCCAAGAAAAGTGGTTAGACGATTTACGATTGGTGGAGTTTTCTTATAGCAACAACTACCAGTCTACCATCAAAATGGCCCTGTTTGAGGTTTTATACGAGAGAAAGTATAGAACCCCACTGTGCTGGAGTAGACCTGGCAAATGGGTCATTTGTTTCGGTATGGGTCGGGTCAAGTTTGAGTTGGGTCATGTTCAGGTTAAATGACATTTCGGGTCGTTTCAGTTTAGGTCGAGTATAGTTCGGTTCAGGTCGAATTCGGGTCAACCAATTTTAGGTCAAATACGCTCGTCATGCCAAAACAAGCAACTTTGTGGAAAATTTCAGGTCGGGTATGTTCAGTTCGGGTCAATTCGGATTTCGGGTCCACTTTCGGGTGAGCATATTTCAGGTGTCGGATCGGGTATAGGTCCGGGTCATTCGGTTCGGGTTTCGGGTCTCGGGTCAGTTTTGCCAGGTCTATGCTGGAGTGACTTAGATGAGGCATTAATAATAGGCCCTGAAATGATCCAAGAAACCATTAAAATAATAAAAAGAATTTGAGAGTATATTAAGGCTGCCTAGAGTCGGCAAAAGAGTTATGCGGATAGAAGAAGAAAGCCTTTGGAGTTTCAAGTGGGCGATAAAATTTTTCTAAAAGTTTCACCAACTAAGGCTTCAAGAAGTTCGGAATGTGAGGCAAATTGAGTCTAAGATATATTAGACCCTATGAAATCATTGAAAAGTTAAATCCCATAACTTATCGCCTGGATCTACTAGTAGAACTTGAACACGTACATAACGTGTTTTACATCTCTCAACTCCGGAAGTATATTCTAGATTTGGACCACACCATTGTATCTGAACCTATTGAAATCACTGGGGATTTAGTATATGAAAAGCGAGCAATCCAAATACTAGATCGCAGGATTAAGCAGTCGTGCAACAAGCAGATACCTCTAGTCAAGGTACCTTGGACAAACCGTACCTTCTAAGAAGCCACTTGGGAGACCGAAGAGGAAATGAAGGCCAAGTACCTACATTATTTGAGATAATCTTGCATGACATGGTAAAGTTCATAAGTTTTGAGAATGGAACTCCTTAAGGGGGGGAAGGCTGCAATAGCCTAACCATAAATCATATTTATTTATTTGATTACCTTATGTTAATAAATTTCTCTTATTTATTTATCGCATTTAATCATTTCGGTGGAAAAAAAAATTCTCATTTAGGTCCTCGCTTTGCAATTTGGGTTTTTGTTATTGTAAAATTTCAGGGAAATCGATAGTAGACCTCGATGATTATGGTTTAAGAAATTATTACTATTATTATTATTTTTATATAACCTCGCAAGGATTTAAATTTCGAGTTACGAAAATTCAATCGCATATGGTTAACTTTTCTTCTTGGGCCCAAACCGTATAAGCCCAATTATAGCCTAACAAGTTTATGTCTTTGATTTAGTTAATTCTCTTTGATTTTTACCTAATTATAATTAGCTAAAAGCTACTTTTGAGAGGATGATTATAAGCCAAGTAAACTAGATGAGTCACAAGAAAAATTTCAAGCAAACTCAAACCACATCTTCTCTCTTCTTTCTCTCTCTATTCGACCACCCCCTCCCCCTCCGAACTGCTGCTATTTTTTGGTGGTGTCTGGCCAGTCTTCTGCCACCCTTGACTGCCTCCGACTACCCAGACACCCTAGTACCACTAGCCACCATCGTCAATCCCCAAAACCACCCAATATCACCTCCATCCCTCTTTTTTCAATCTCCAAGTGAGTAATATTAACTTTATCTCTTCGGATCTTTTTCATTTTGATTTTCATTTATGTGATTTGAGTTTTGATCATGTTCTTTGGATGAAAACAAGAGTTATTTTGAAGTTTTTAATTGTTAATTAAGTTTGGAGCATGCTAGGGTTTAGGGCATTCATGATCATGCAAGCTTAAGGTTGGAAGCATGTTTTTCTTGGATTGTTTTGTATTTGATTTAGTGGTCTTAAACTCTAATAATGTCATGAGGGTGTTTTTGGTGATTTTGGGTGAGATGTAGAGGGAGTGAGTTGGTTACAAGCTAGGGTGTTGGCAATTAATGCATGGTTTGAATTATTTTGGCATCAAGCCTGTTGTTTGATCATGTTTTGGTGCAAAATGAATCTTGGATGTGTTCTTTGACTTAAAAAATGATTGGTGTGATTTTGAAAAGGGATAGGTTATGGAAATTTCCCCAATTGATTATAAAGGATCATTTTGCTCATTTATGCAAATAAATAAGATTGTGGATGTATTTTGTGTGGGTTTGAGAAAGAGAAGAATTGAAAATTTGATGTATATGATTATGGAGTGAAACTGAGTATTATGGCTTTGTATGGTGATGGGAAGGACTAAAGCTTTGTTAAATGATTTTAAAAAGTGATTTTAGATGAGGATTTATGTGAAAAGAAAGGAGACAGCAATGTCAGTGTGGCTGTGAACTGGCAGAAAATAGGGGACATTTTGCCAATAAATTAGTAATGATCTGCCCAACTAAAACTTATGATTTTTGGGGGATAGATGGGTCAGTGAGTTAGATTTCAAATTCCTTTTGAATTGCCTTAATCTAACTTTTATGGAAAAAGTTATGGCCATTTTGCGAGAACTGCGCATGTTCGACCAAAATTGGCACACTTGTGTTCTAGCCCCATTTTGGGAACCCTATTGTGGGAATCATATTTTATGTTGTAAATGAAATTTTTTAGGACTTCTTAAGCTTTCTATATTCGGGAATTATGTCTGCAAATGGAGGTCGAAAGATTAAGGTAGGAGTCATTCATGCTAGCCCTGTTACGCCTTTACTTTTTCTTTTACTAAAATATTAACTATGAAAATAAAAATATTTGCTAACTATGTGCTCCTATAATGATATTTTGAATAAAACCAGGGCCTAATCTATCATTTCCTTCCCTTTTGTATATAATCCTACTCAGTGAATTTCATCAAAAGTACTAGGTACGTTCATTGCCTCTATCTTTAGAAATCAACACGTATTTATCAAAATTATAATATTTTGGTAAGCACATCAATGAATAAGTTTAAACAATTATTTATCACATAATTAGTAACCCCATCAGTTATCAGTTATAGGGCATTGCCGTTCAGTTACCTGCCTGACTTTAGGCCAAGTCCCCCAATCGACTTGGCAGGTGTACACCTATCCTTAGATCGTAACAGTTACCACGGGTTCACTATCAGATAATAATTAGAAATGCAGTTTTATGTTCATCACATTCCTAATTTTAAGTTAAAATGAATTGCAATGCGGGCCCAACCAGTTTTTCCATGAACATTTAACAATATAGAAATGCATGTACTGAGCTTCAGCTCACAGTTCGAAATGTTTTCATGTTTTGTTTTAGGCAATTGCTCAGTGAATCACCCTCAGGCGGGCATACCAACTGGAGAAGATAATTGAGTGAGAAAGTTCGAAAGGAATAGTGGTGTTTTAGCGCTGAAATGTTTTGAGGACTGTATTGTGAAATATTTTGATGTTAGAACTATATACTCTGCTAAGAGTTACTATATTTTGATATAAACTTCGAGATCGTTGGATATTATTTATGTCTGGTTGATGGTTTGTTATTCGAATGCTGTGTGGTGGTAAACGATGTTCAGTTTAGTTATGTTTATTGCTTATAAGCAAAGCATTGTCCTTTTTGGACTGCGGTAATGGCCCGATCATTGGGTTATCACTTCTAATTGGTAAAATTAACGGAGAGAATGCGAATCATGGTTTATGTACATTTGGGGTGTTACATATAATTTGATGTTAAACTATCAGGATTTGTGGGATTGTGGTAAAGGAAAATATGAACAAGTTGTACTCCATTCATCTTGGAAAGCCGATGAAAATGAATAACTAATTGTTTGAGCCTACTAAAAGTAATTTGGCAATCATTTTAGCTTAAAATGCAACATATCATTATTGACCAAAGTGAAAGGCCTCGACAAAATCTCATGTACTTTTGGTGACCAAGGAAAAGCTAAGGAGGCACACAATACTATCTAAAGATAGAACTAAATGAACCAGTACATATGTAGCTAATGGATATGGTGGTTCTAATATGAACACTATCCTCCTATGCAGTAGGAGCAATATGACAATATTGGCTTGGTTTTGTTAGTTCAGAAAGCTAACACCATAATTGTAATTTTCAAGTCACAGTTTCAATGGCAGTGCCCCAGCCCATAGTTACCCGGTTCGCCATTCGCTTTGGTACGTGCTATGGGAACGGGAACGTAGGATGATGCTTACATGAAATCGGGTACGTGAGGGTACAATCTTGGGTACGCAGTTTGATGTTGGGACGATTAAATTAATTTGCTTAAAAAAATTGAAGTTAGAAACTGTGTTTAAATTCATTAAAGATTCTGTGAACTATTAATAATTTTCCTACAATCTATCATTTTTTTTTAATAGATGAGTATCTTGTTTGGACTTTTAACTCTTGAATAGAATTGATGAACCAACATAACACAAATATATGAAGCAGTAACAAAATATCATAATGACCATCATACCAAATCACTGGACTTGAAAACAAAGCTACAAAAATCCAAAAGTAAAAATATGCTAATCAAGCCAACCAAAGCACCAAACAAAGCATGAAATGAAAATGGTCTACCACTCTAGTACCTCACATTACAACCATTTAGTCTGTCCTCATTCTTTTGAAAGTGCCAGCTACTTTGCCTTGTTCATTATCCTCCCAGTGAAGATCCTCCAACCTCACAAGAGAATCATCTAAATAATTGCTCTCTAGGTTAATATCACACTTCCTTCTTGGCCCTTGCTTTAACTCTTAGTGAACCAAGATTGAAGTTAGATGTTTGAATGAATGAAAACCAATTTATCGACCTTTGTGGGATTCAATCCGTTTCTCTTGATGCTATGGATACATGAATATGTACTCCATATTCTCTCAACTAAAGAGCTACTAATTGGCTAGGACAACAGCCTCTTTGCCATGTCAGCCAATCGGGAGCCTCCGATCTATATGTGGGCCACCAGGCAATAGGACTCATGGATACAACATCATTTTTAGCACTAAGTGATCCAAATATTCCTTCCTGGTCTTGAAAGGCAGACATTTGCTTGCGTAAAAGTTTTCACTCAGCTTCATTTTCATCATTTTTCTCAAAAGCTTTAAGTACTCCCTTGATAACCTCCTTGTCCATATTGGGTGGATGCCTAGACATGCCACTGGGAGCGGGTGATTGAAGATAACCAATATCATAAAAATGAGGGTTTAGTACACACCCTAGACAATAAAGGGGGATATTCATTTTTCTCATCTACCTACCATGGTTTCATCCATTTTGGGATAGTCGCTAGCACACTTATTATTCTGCATGATATATTTGATCTCTCCTATTTTGCAATCTATCTTTTCATAAATGTCTTCCATCTTCGGCCCTTCTCCATCTGTAAATTTCATCATTAAGAAGATCGGCTTTGTTATGGACAATAGGTTCTCAACTTCATCCCATAATTTATCATTAGCAATGGTCTTTATGACTTTTGCTGCCATAATATGAATGTTCTCGTCTCCACTCTTTACCCAATACTTCCATGCTCTAAGCACCACCGCTGTAGCTTGTGCCTCTCTACATGAGGCCAATCTTTTCAATAGTAAATGATGTGATGCAAATCAGGTTTTTCCTACTTTCAACAAATCAAGGTTGGTTTGGGTTCTAAAAATTGCATGGGCATGTGTATGATTCAAAAAATGCTTCACTATTTCTTTTCCTTATTTGTATGTGTCGTTCATTCAATCGAATGCCACACCAAAATCTTTGAAGATCAGCTTGAGGGTGTGAACCACACATGGTGACCAAAAGATATGCTTGTGCACTTTTCAATTTCCCTTCCGGCAGCCTTGCAATTTGATGCATTGTCGGTCACAACTTGTACAACATTCGTAGGCCCATTTGCACAAAGGGCTCGAATGACTTTGAGATCAATAGAATGTCATTCCATCATGCTAAAGGACTTCACTATTTGATTGCGGTCTGCTAAAAATGGAACATCTTTGTTCTTTATGGTAGATCTTGTTAAGGACGTTGATAGGAAATTTTGCTTAGTCTCTTCAACTTCCTTTGTGAGCTGTTGAAGTTCATCTATGTTGTTCATTGCTGTACACCACTGAATTTATGCCTTCTGATCGATCGGAGCTCCCAAAAAATGGTAATGCACCGTTGCGTAACAGCTTGTGAATGGTTTGTTACAATGCTTACATAATCTCTTTGAACTTCCTGGGTTTTTCCCCTGTCCTTGAGACATTATCTCAATCTCATTCAGTAAGGGCTTTAGATGGGCCTCTCAAGCAGTTTGAGTTTGAGTTACTTCCTTTACTTATGGGTTGTCAAAGTGACTTACTGCTTCACTCCTGTCAGTGGAAGTCGAGTCATGTTATTGCCCAGTTTGCTCGACACGACATTTCAATTCATGTTTTCCGAATGCATCTCTGTAGATAATTTAATAGAAGTCAAACAAATCACTTGGAATATGCAAAACAAAACTATAGGAGCTATAATAAAATTTAATAATATTGTAATGTTAGTCAGATATCAAAGGCACATAATCATATGCAAAATAAAAGCTCCAAGTTACTGCACAGAGAGTTTGACTTAGAGAGATGATCAAAAAACTAAAATTTGTCTAATACCAGTCAAAAGGGGGACTAAGGCATCTAAATTATCAGGATTTTTGAGAATTTTCATGGAGTAAAGAATTAGAAATTCAAGGATCAAATAAAGAAACATGGGGACAGGGGCATGCATATGGCTACCTTGAA